>JAUYWI010139527.1:0-20010 GCA_034780595.1 Parotoplana pacifica | reverse complement strand
GGGGGGGGTTTGAAATGCAGTGAGGGATCATGTTGTTGTCAGCTTGGCAATTTAGAAAACACGAGGACGAGCTAGTTGTGCGAAATGACTTTCAAAATCCAATCAAATACTCTTTTTAGTTATCTGTGAGTACAGAGAACAGGCAAGGAAACAGAAGTAAAAAAAATGCTTTATACTATGGCCAACTAATTCTACCTGTGCATAGGTCCCTGGAGAAAAGAAATGCCCCATTTTTATTTGACGATATCGAAAAGTTTGCCTTAATCTATTTTACTTTGTCCGAAAAATGTTGTCACATTCCTTTAATTGAATTTTGTGACAGACTGTAAAATGAGGGGGCGTGTCTTTTGTCAAAGTGTGCATTATAAAATACGAGGTGGTTAATGATATTTCTGTTTACGGTTTGTACGATATATTATTTATTTGTGTGTATTTGTTTGTTTGTTTATTTAATGGCAGTATTCTGAGTTTGCTGAGTTACTGTTCCAGAAAATTATTGGACTGCTTAAAGTTGAACATACAAAACAGAATATATTTTTTAAATTTTGATTCATGTTTTACAAGCCTGAACTCTGTAACAGACACTGCAAGTATGGCCTTCCTTCCTATCTATATTATTTAGTGAAATAGCCTGGTAAAATATCTTAATTATGCAGTTGGCGTCACTTGATTTATAGTTATAAGCGAATATCATCAATTGTGTATCATTCATATTGCATGCTATCATTACGATATGGCCTAATAATGCTTTATTCTTTTTGTATCTCATAGGTCCCACCGGAGGTATGTGTGAAAACTTATCGTGTATTTATTGAATAAGTTGTAAGCTGCATATACTCTGTAACGTCACATTGGGTGACCTGTTACGTTACATTATGTTACGTTACATTATGTTATGGTTGTTTGCCGAAAACTGATGTTAACACAACACAGATTCTTTTAAATTTTTATAAATTACTTTATTGATCAAAAGAGGAAAATAGGTGGCCAAGCTGGTTAGAATCAAAAAGTTCAATTCAGGTGAGAAACTCTCTTTTACCAGCATTGAACAAATAATTTGGCTATTTAAACTCAAAAGCAAAAAGTCAACTATCTTATGCTACTTTTGATGGTTTCAGATTAAAAGTGGCGAACAATATGCATTCTAGTGAGTGCTGGCCTTCTATCTGACTGCTTTGCATTGACAAGTTTGGGTCTGCCTAGCTGATTTGGGACCACAACAAGGTCGAAATGGCCATCCTGGGCTCCCCACTACTTGACCTTTTGCTCTTGAGTTTAAATAGCCAAATTATCTGTTCAATGCTGGTAAAGAGAGTTTCTCAGCGATGCCATTGTATCAAATCAAAACAGGACGGTTTAAAGCTAGGATCGATACAAAATGTGTATTTGGGGTACTTAAAAAGTCTTTTAGCTTTAATATTTTAAATAATATCCCTGTTATTGAATATCGGCATTGTTAATTAGCATGGTTGACATATTTTTTAAATTATTATTCTATGTTTTCCATCGAGTATGCATAGGTATATTATTGGTAACAGGTACGTACGCAAGGCTACCTTGTGAGTATTTGCATCGATCAGTTGCATCGTTTATTGAATACATTATTGTCTTTGGGGTTTTACATTACACTGTGATAGCTCTGTAATTCCGTTCAGGTGCTGGATATGCTTGCCAATTTTGTATTGGATCTCTTGAGTGTTAGTTTTGTGCAATTTATCTGGTCTTAATAACCTGCTGTTAGAGAGAGGGAATTTTCAACATAGCGTTTGTGTGTGGTGTTTGCATTTCAGCTCAAAGACCCCAGCGCTCCGTTAGACCTCAACTTCTTCAAGTACAACGCCTCCACTGCTCGCTCGCCCAGCTTTGTCAATCTGCGCGAGGTGTGCGGGCGGCACAAACTGGAGCCCGGGCACTACGTGATCGTCCCCTCCACGTTCGAGCCCAACATGGAGGCGGAGTTCATTGTCAGAATCTTTTCTGAGAAGCCCAATGAGTCTGGGTAGGTTGCCACGCTTCCTATTGCTTTTATTGCTGTTGTACAAGATCAACATCCTTCACTCCTCCAGAAGCCTTTTCTAGACTATTTTTTAGTATTTTGTCACTGGTCATGAAGTAATTGAGCAGGAAAACTTAAACATTTGTAATAAAACTTTTCTGTCTACTGCTCACTTTGAATTGCCACAATCCAACTTTTCTAGTTTTAAAAAAATGACTACAAAATATTATGGCTAAAAGTATAAGCAGTTTGTATTTGTTCCAATCTTTGATCTAATCATCAAAATTCCAAAGGATTCTCTTTGTTTCTTCTTTAGTGAAATCGATGAACAGACGGACTTTAAGCCAGTTGAGGTAAGTTGTGAAGTTAGCTTTGCTTGCTTAGTGTTAAAATCTTCTGCATGCCATTAACTTAGTTGAGATGTCAGTATGGAATTTAGACTGTTTGCTATTTCATTGTATAGCAAAAACAAACAAAAATACAGCCCCGCTCTTCAAAAACGCGGCACCCTTAGATTTTCACATTTTATAATGTTATTTTTAACAGTCACTGTGAGAAAAGTATGCGTCCAACTAAGGTAAAAAATCTTACCCAACTATCCAATGACCTCCCTGAAGGTTGTGTGAAAATGTTAACTTTGTTGGTTATATAATTTTCTCACAGTGTCTGTTTAAAGTAACATTATGAAATGTGAAAATCTAAGGGCGGGGCTCTCTATGTTATAAGGAATTTTAAGTAGGCTTGCTTGAAATAGCATATTGGATTTTTTACGAGTAGTGAGTGTGATTAAGGGTGAAAAATAGATTTTTTATTGAATTTAAAGCAAAATATAAAAGATAGATTCGTTTCCATTAAAAGTTTGGACAATTAGATAACACGTACATATTAATCACGAATGAGGAGATGCTCATGACGATATTACAATCTGCTGTTTTCCTTAACAATTAAATCTAAGTGAATTGATCAAGGCTTCGATCAGGTTAATTATGATAGTGGGTAAAAGAATAAAAAGACTTCACGACTTTTTGTTATTGATAACTATTAGAGATTAAATTTCAGGATACTTATTTAGGCAATCGAGAAATTCAAATCAACATTTGGTATCTTGGATCTCACGTCTGCAACACAGCGAATCGATTATCTTGATGTTTATAAGAAAGCATTATTATTCCAGTACTTTGGACATGATTATGTAATTTCATAGAAAATTTGGCGCTACTGAACGACCTGTGACGTATTTAGTTAAACTTAAACAATGCTGTGCTACGATTTTATATTCTAATAGTTAGCTGGTTTAGTTACAAGAATGACTTAAGTACCAAACTTTGTGAACAAGTATCGACATTAAACATCGCACATGCTCCATCAATTTTCCATTTGAATGTCTATAGGGTCACCTTTTTTTTACAAAGTATGGTGCTTTTATCATCCTTGTAACTAAATTACTTTTTTTACTAACCAAGCCATCTAACTGCGTATAATTATGGAAATGGAAATAAGAAGTCAATTGAGAAAAAAAGAATTTGAAAGTATTGAAAAGAAAAGAAAAAAATAGAAAACTGATCGGATCATTCACCGATTGTGATGATCATACTGAAGATAATCTGTATTTTTAGTTGTACAGGGTGTAACGGAATTCACCGTCCAGCTTAAAATTAAGAACGCTATTATTCCGATTTTATATGTGGGTGCAATTTCGTAATCAATACGAATGTCAATCAATCAATGGAACGCAACTCAATCATAGACGGGTTCATAATCTTTTATTTTCAAAATGGCCACCAATTTCATGTTGGCATTGACGAAATCGTCCACGGATCCAAGCACAAATGTTGTAACACAAAGTTTCATCAAATACCTGGAGGGCTGCGATTAGTAGTTCCTTTCGATGTTCAATGTCGCGAATTTGACGGCTAGGTTTCGATACGGATTCCTTGATACACCGCCACACACACCGAAATTCATAGGAGATAAATGTGGACTCTCCCGGACCACGTCGACCAATTCATCGGTTGGGGAATTTCTCATTGGGGCGTTGTCTAGCTGCAATTGCATAATGTGGCGGAGCGCCTTCCTGCTGCCACCACATTTCTTCTCCGTCACCAGCGCCTGCCTGAATTTGTATGTTTGCTTAATTTTAAATTGGACTGCGACTTCTGGTACACCCTGTACACCATCATAGTGAGCAGAAATTTGTATATATTGGGAGCAATGATTGATTTTATTGTCGTTTTTAACTGTTTGTTACCTTCTTCATGTTTTTTGCTTTGTTTACTGTTTCATCTTTCTGATGTTTCTTGTGTATTATTAGCCAGCGCCTACTCCAGATAAGGTATTGATCATGTTATAGTTAGAATTGTATTTTAATTTAATTTTCCATTTTAATTCTATTAGTTGATCATAATTATGTGTTGTGTTGTGCTTTGAACTTAATTGTACAGCCCGGTTGATGCTGACGTATTATTTGGATGCGTTGTTACACATAATTTGATGTAATATATCTCCATTTCACAAAACCACTAAACATTAGTTGTTACAATACTTAGATCACTGGTGGCATTTTAATCCTGGTTTTAAAAACTGGTGGTAATTTGTTCTTAACTAAAACACGCAAATTTTATATTACTTTTACATCTTTATGATTGATTAGTTTTTTATGATCTTTCAGCTTGACATTTTTTACTAAGAATGACGATTTTAACATGCCAACTATGGTCACATCATAGGTACAACCCACGATTCAATTTTTAGGGTCAAAATGTTGTTAGCTTAAAAAGAAAACCTTTCGAATCTTTTACAATCTAAATAGACATTGAAGTGAAAGGTTTGTGAAATGGTTGTTGCCATAATTATTATCTGACTCACAAATTGTGCTTACATACACCACGGCTGCTTAAATGACATATTTCAGATAAGATTAAGTGCTCCAGTTGCTGTTTCCGCTTTTGGGTTAACCCATTTAATTCCATTTTGTTTGTTTTTTAAATTTAAATTATAACTGTGTTAATTAATTAATTAGTGACAGTTGTTGTTTTTTTTGCATACGACATTATAATTGGTTTTAGCTGGGTTAATATTGCGAAATGATTTTATTGAAGTTTTCTTAGGAAACTTTGATGATTTTAAAATGGTTAATTTTACTTACAACAATATTCCGATTCCGATTTTAAAGATTGAAACAATTTTAATTCTAGGCATTGATTTCTTTTTAGTGTTCACATACTTATTTTCTAATGGTTGTTTAGAATTAGTCAGCCCTAATGATAGTAGGAATGGTTTAATCATGCCTCCAAGATTTGTAAATTTTCTTTTAACAGTAATGGTGCAAGATTAATTAAAATTTGTAACAAACTTTATCTGTTGATTTTTCCATCCTATTTTCCTATACCTATTGGTTGCGTTTGTTAGTTTACCTATAGAGGACCCATTAGTATTCATGACCCGACTCAAAGTTTTAGAGATACTGATTGATTTCTAAATATGCAATGAATTCTAAAAGTGATTGAATAAAATGACACACTGTATATTAACCCTTTGCTGGTAAATGGGGTGTACGCCTACTCTGATGACGTCATGCTCATTGCTGAGTTTCAGCCGCTCCATTTGAAATGATCTGCCAAGCTTTGCGATCCTCTGCTGTCGAGTTGGCTAAACCCAAAGTCAGTCCAGACCATTTTCTGATGTTGTCAAGATACCGGGTCTTTGGTCTGCCTCTTTTGCGTCTGCCTTCCATTTTGCCTTGCAGAATTCCTCTTGTGAAGTTGGTGTCCATAGAAAGATAGTTTCCTTTTCTAAATGTGTCTTAACAGGAGGGAGGATGTTCTTTGCTCTTCAAAGATGCTCGCATTTGTTCTGTGATCTTTGTAGCTGATTCTCAGAAGCCTTCTCCAAATCCACATCTCTGCTACATTGATAAGCCTTTCCTCAGTCAAGTGTAAGGTCCATCCTTCTGCACCATCGGAAATGATTGGCCAGATCAGGGCCTCACCAACCTCACTTTTAACTCCAGTTGCAGTACATTGTCCTTCCAAATGCAGATCATTTTGCACATTTTTGTTTTCGCCATAGCAATCCTCGTTCTCACGTCCATCAGGCAGCTTCCATCATTCTTCCTGATCGATCCTGGTAGGTATTTGAACCTATCCACTTGATCAATGGTCTCCCCATCAACTTGCGTTCTTCCATTTGTTCCTATTCGCATAACTTGGGGTTTTTGCAATCGATTTCAAGAGACGTCTCTTTCCAACATTTACTTGATCAAGACATAATATTACCATTTAACTAAAAAAGGGTGGAGCTGAAATTTGGTTTATGTGTCTAGCATTTTTGCAACTTTTGAACTAAAAAAGTTTCACCCACCCATTTTTATGAAGTAGAAATTCTTCATTTATCTAATATTACTTTCATCGCTTCTGAGGGCCTATCACTCTGCGATTATTTATACGGAATAAAATTGAGGTAAACGATTTGTATATCCAAGTAAGTAAGAAAGATAAAATTAAGTAACCATAAAAATGCTTCTATTTTCCATAAAACAGATTACTAAAACATGTTTTGTTGTTATTATATAACCTCTTCAGCATAATGTAAACGAAATTGCCAAAAATATTAACAAAATGTACAGAAGAGAAAATCAATGAATACAATTAGTACAGAGGATACAATAACGTCCAATAGCCAATCAGAAAGCATTCAGGAAGTATGAAGGGTCAAAGTTAGACAGTGACGGGTTACATTGGCTAATAAGAATTCTTGTTGTTTGATAATGAATTTGATATGGACCAGTAAGCACTTAAGAGCACAATTCAAGGTTTCGTGTGTCTCCACATTTAGAGGCAATACACTTCAAAGAAAAATAATTTCTACTTTGAAAAGTTGGAATGAACAAGACACAAATTTAAACCGGCTTTTCAATTATGGGGGCAAAAGGCATTGAGATTGAGACAGAGACCGTTAAAAGTTTATTTACGGTACAATTGTATCCAGAAAATTAAAATTACTAAATTGTTTAACATATTGAAAAATAGACAGCGAGTCACTACCTTTATCAAAAATACAAAAAATATCGTCCACATAAAGCCTAGGTTGAGGTACATTGTGATCATTAAAAAAGCATTTTCTAAGTGACCTAAGAAAAAGTTAGCAAAAGAAGGAGAGCCCATGCAGACACCGTCATGCTGCTTGTAGAATTGTCATTGTACATGAAAATGTCACTAGTTGAAAACGTTAGGAGTTGTTCAAACATGTCTAGACTCGGAGTTGTCAGAGAAAACATTGTTAGCTACTAATGTTGTCAATGGTTTCTGAGAGGGGAACAATTGAAATCGTTCAGCTTATTGAGAAAAGATTCAGCAGAATTTATTAAAAAAAGAATGTTTGGTTTGTTAAAGTTGCTGGCAAATGTAGCTAATTTCTATTCCTCTGTGTTACCTAAGGTAATTTTGCAATGAACTTCGCACAAACCACTGGGATAGAGGGATTAAAAAGCATTATTGTCAACAAACGGTTTAACGAACAAGTAGGGTGAATATTTTTGTTAGTACTAATAATAAAAAAACCTTTTATTGCTAATGAATCGAAGATTGTTCGTTATCTTAATAAGAATATTAAACGTTTGTTGACGATACTGTTTTTTAATCCTGGTTTATGCAAGGTTCATTGCAAAATTACCTTTACACAGAGAAATAGAAATTAGCTAAATTTGCCAACAACTTTATTAAATCGAACATTCCTTTTTTATTTTTAGAAAATTCTACTGAATCTTTTTTCAATAAGCTGAACTATTTCAATTGTAAACCCGCTGACGTTATAACTATGTAGTTTTGACGCTCAGTCAATCTTTACCAATGTTTTTTCTGACAACTCCGAGTCTAGACCTCCTTTTTGTAAGAAATGTTGAAACAGCTCCTAGAGTTTTTATCTAGTGACATTTTCATGTACAAAGAGAAATTCTACAAGCAGCATCAAGGCTTTCCGTTTTGTTAAATTTTCCTTAGGTTACTTAGACACTTCGGAAATACTTTTTGAATGATCATAGGCCACTGGCCGTTCTTCTATCTGTGCTAATTAATTCGCTCACCTGTACGAGGTTGTATGATCATCTGTTTTATGGGCAATACAAGCATTTTTATGTTGTTTTTATCTTTCTTACTGATATTGACTGTTTGCTGTGTACAGACTAATTGTGCAGAATACTTATCTTGTATTGCTTAGACCCCAGAAGAAGTAGACATTCTGCCAGATGAAGTAAGTTGAATTTGTTGAGTTTGCGGCGTTGGGTATTTTCTGGCCATGTTAACCGTACAGTATGTACCTCCTAGCTGCTGAGATTCTTCTTGAGCCTCTCTCGAAATACATAAAGCACTATGATATCGTTGTACACCACAGTCATGTCATTGCAGTATATATCAGATTCGAATATTTATTACTTACATTATTACTTTTGTAAATTATGTCATATAATTATTAATATCAGTTATACAGTTTTATATAAATTATATCATGCGAAGTTTATCATATTTTAATTGGTCAGTTATATTCTATAGATTTATACATATATTACTATGTATTAAAGTTTTTTTAAGTTCATTTCCATATTGCATTATACAGAATATATTTATTTTAATTTAGAATTTTATTTTATTTATATTATATTGAAAGAATTTCTGCATGTTTTTATTACGTGGAGCAGTCCCTCATATGTACACTCCAGCTGCGTAAATTTTTAGTTGTTATTAATTTCATGAAACTTCATTTGGCGCTTCTTGTGCTTTTTCATCGCATGTTTACCCTTTAATGAATTCCATTATCAATTCATTTGGTACAATCACCGTAAATTGTTCATTAAAGTAGGTGTTTATGTTGCTGTTTAAATAGATCTCATCTAGATTGTTTAACTTTAATTTTCTATTCACTAATCATATTTAGAAGATCAATTTGTTTGTGATGAGATTTCGTTTTTTTACATCTATATCACCTGTCCCTTTTGCTTGGCTACTTTCAGCCCCCGAAAACAGTTTCCCCCGAAGAACAGGCTCAGGTGGAGGCGCTGCGCGAGTCGTTCAAGAAAATTGCCGGTGTGGATCTTGAGGTGGACGCTTATGAATTGAAAGACATTGTCAATGCTGCATTTAAGAAAGGTGAGTCCTACAGGCTACCTACTGCTATTAGAAGAACACTGTGTCATTGGTTTCTGTAGAAATATCTGTTTCTCTAAAATGAACATCCTGTAATTAGCACGGCTGATTCTTACTAGAAGGTCAATATCTCGGAAGTATTTTGAGATAACAAATAGTTTTTTCTGTTGGTTATGCTTATGACACATTTACAAATTTGGTATTCTATTATACTTCTACCGATGTCTGTCCCTAGCCGTTTAAACAGCCACATTGATAGAGAGAATTGTTCATTTTGTGGTATTAATATCGGTTTTCATTCTAGATGCGCTATAGTAGTCGATTTCTATGGGTTTGGCTATTTAAATATTGAATATTGTTGTTGTTTCAGTGTTTCACTAGAATTGTAATTGTTGCTACTTTTGGTTACCGATAGCTTGTTCACATATTCGTTGAATTGCTCTCTTTGGTTTGTATATTTTAGTATTTTGCATAATTATTTCATGCGTTACGTCTAATGACTTTAATCCACAATGTGCGACAATACGAATTTCACGCTATGGTATCGATAAAATGCGCCAAAATGTTTGTATTTTCTTTGAGTACACAGACTATAATTGAGTAGGAAGACCTTTTTTGGTCCACATCCCTTTCCAGCCCAAATTATTTTACTAATTTGTGGTATACAATTTTGCACTATAAATGCTTAATTATGATTTTGTTTCTAATTGAATGAATATTTTAGTTCTGCCCACATGGCCGTATCATAATATTTTATTTTATTATTAATATGCCAGTTTTTCATTTTTGCCTGCTGTTCCATATTTTCCAGCTGGAAGTAAGTTTTGCTTTCTAACAAGTCCAGAAACTAACGCGTCCAATTTTTGTTTTTCATCATCTCTTTTTCTTCAGATTATCTACAGATGCTTTACTCCTTAAATACTTGTTTGTTGTCTACGCTGAAACGAGAAATATTATTTTAGAAGTTTTAATTTTCATTAAACATACAGAGAATAATATTTTCATTTATTTACAAAAAAATATAGAAAACAATTTTATTATGCCTTATTATTTATATAAATTAATAACTTAATTGCTATCTTAATTTTATTTATAATCTTTTAAGTGAAGCAATTGTTCTAAAATCTTACTACGTTTGTTTTACTTCAAAGTAAAACAGTCGTTAATTCGAAATCTATGTTTTCTTCCTACATGTTTCTTTTTGTGAATGTTTTACATAAAATTGAGATTCATTGTTGTCGTTATCTATTGATGTGAAACTTTCGCTTCACCAAGGTATCAAACTAAATTCAGTTAGGACCCTCAGTTTTATTGCAGGGTGCGCCTAAAACCATCATTTGGTTCTGATTTGCCAGTATGATATCAAATCAATTGGCTGAGATGTTGCGCGTGTTTCAGTATTCCCTGGAAACGTTCTCTGGAAACCGATAGACGTCAGCATCACAGACCAAACTAAATTTAGTCCTTTTGCTGCTGTTTCGTTCTTACTTTAACAACAATCATTTTGTTCACAGTGTACACGTCAGATATTGTTATGCCAACCTCAAAATTTTATTCTTCGTTATATATCCAGGAGGGGGGGGGCATAGGGGAAACGTGCCCCACCCTGAGCATCTAAAATAGTTTTGGCGCCCATGTCATTTTTCGTGTTATATTTTAGCGTTTTATCAATGAATAATTAATGTTCATTTTAGAAGCCTTCTAGGTCACAAACTGTCAACATTTTTCGGCGCGACGCCGATTTCATAGGCTACGCTATTAAAATATGGCGCCCTCGGAAAATTTCTGCATCCGCCCCCGATAGCTTAATACTTAAACACGGAAAATGTGTTTCAAAGTTGTCAAATTTAGTAAACTAAATATCTGAGACCCTACTACATAGTTGATGGGTTGTGTATCTTTTCAACTATTAAGAGCCTGATATAGAGTTTAGCCTTCCTACCTGCATAGTTGTTTTTGTGTCATTCTAGGCGATAAATGAATATATTTTGTATTTAGATTTTGGACCATTTTAACTTTAGTCAATTAACTAGCTAATGACGCTTGCTTTTAACATAAATTTTGTATTGTCTATAATTCAAATATCTTATTTTCAATTAGACCGAGAGGTCAAGTTTCTTTTCAATCATATCGCGGTCTATTATATATGGGCTACAATTTTCTATTTTTAGAAGCCAGTTTTGTGTTACACTCCAATTTTTAGTTATGGTGATTGTTAGCAAAATACGTAAAATGAGTTACCATAAATAATGTCCGTTAAGACTTCTTCATTTGTCTTCTTGTCTTGCCTTGATATTTTCTGCATTCTACTCCATATCCACATTTCAAATGCTTTGATTTTCTTTTTGTCGCTTTCGTGTAGTGTCCACGTCTGAGAACCATGGAGAAGTATGCTCCAGATTAGTGTCTTTACTAATTTTCTTCTTTGTTTCTACTTTCAAACTCTTGGTTAGAGGTTCTATTCTTTTTGTAAATGATGTCTTTGCCAGTGCTATTCGAATTTCTTCTTGGTATCTTCCGTCTGATGTAATTATTCCTCTCAAATATTTGAATTTCTTAACTTGTTTGGCCATTCAGAGTCATGTTGACTGGGTCGTTTCCCATTCTTGATATTCTCATTAGCTTGGACTTCTTTACGTTGATCCTCATATCGAATTTTTAGTTTATTTTGAGTTGTTGTAGTCCCTGTTCAGTGTCTGCTATGGTCCCTTGATCATCCGCAAATGGTATTGTTTGTATGAACTCGCCACCTATCTTAATGCCCTCATTGACGTTGGCAAATGCTCCATTCTTCATTCGTTCAGTATGCATTGAGAATAGTAGTGGTGATAACAGACAGTCCTGCCTTACTCCTTGTCCTATCTCCGCTGGATCTGATGCGTTAGTTTCAATTTTTATGTCTGTCGTTTGATTGATGTAGAGGTCTTGAATGAGAATGAGTCTTCGGTCTTTCCAATCAATTCCTATTGTTTTGAGTGTTTCCATGCCTTTTCAAAGTCAATAAAGCATAAGATTGTTATTGTGTTCTTTGCTTCTTTCTATGATTGTTCATGTTGTGCCTATGGCTTCCCTGATTCCATATCTACTTCTAAATTGAAATTGTCTTTCCTATGTCAATATTAAATTTTCTCTCTAAAATGCTCACATTAATGCGAGTGTCCTGGAAAATTGTACATTTTTATTGCAATATTTACATAATAACATCAATTTTGTTAATATGTACCAGCATTAACACAGAATTTTCACCTCTAATAAATTGGTGGATGAAAGGTAACTATTAATTAATTGGGTGTTTCTATCGTATGCCTGTATCTCTAAAGTGGGGCATACTTTCTTTTATCTGTTTTAGTGTTCAAGTAGTACATTTAATTACTTAATTAACCTTATTAACTGCGTAGAGGTCGTCCATTTAGTACGTATGCAGGATAGGAGGGAGGGGATCTGATGAATTTGCGTTCAGTAGAATTCAAGGTTGTCTATCGTATGCACTCTAAATTTCATTTTATAAAACGAACAATTTGAATGACTCTAAGCAAAGTACGAATACAGATGTTTCTTTAATCTTTTAATACCTACCGGTACATAATAATGTGGATATAGCTACTCAGTATTTTTCATTGAAAACATTCTTAAATGTTAATTTCTACTTGTTGCTTTTTATTTACATATAATATGTAGTTACAATGTATAATGTATGTATAATATGGATATCGTTATCGCATTTTAAATGTTTATTTGCAAGGGGTTTCGTGTGCGTACGCATGAGGGGGTGGGGGGGGGTGCAAGAGTTTTTGTGTGCAAATGCATACAATGGGGAGGGGAGGGTACAAGCTCTTACGTACGTAATAAATGGATGACCCCGTGGAGATTTACTAGAGAGGAATATTATCTGTAGACGTAGAAATCCATAACCAATTTAAATTGTTGTTGTTTTATTTTTATACTTTTTTGTGTTTACTTAAAAATAACTTTGATACTTGTGTTATTAAGTGTATTTCCTTTTTCGTAAATAATCAATTTTTAAACATTAGTTAATTGATTCATACGTATTTGTTAAAACTACAGGGTCATAAAATTCCCAAGCATCTGCAATTCATTGCGAGGTTAAACTTGTTAATATTGTTATAAAAATGTCTGTACCAATTCTGCCGTTATATTTTATGTGTGTCCCAAACATTACAATTATTTATCTAATTAATTTAGAGTCTCCCTGTTTTAAAAAAAATCTATTTTGAAATAGATTTTCCTACTAAATTTAAACCAAATGTTGAGATAAAAAGTCCTTTTCAATATTTAAATAATATAATCAAACTATTTATTGTAATTTCTGCTATTTTAGTGTTGGGTAAGATATTTTCAGATCTCTATTGATAGCTTTCTATAGTCACAATTATCGTCTTTTTACTTTATTTTTTATAATCTCTTGATGCTTGCTCTGAATTGTAAACGTTAGATTTTCCTTTTCTTACGACCGCTCTGCATACTCACAAATGTGTTGACATTCGAATTGACTCGGAATTAGACAGAAATGACGCCATCTTACTTCCAAAAGCAACCAAGTTTCAGGTTCTAAATTTAAACATATCACTACATTACCCAAGTGATAGACTGAGCATGTTGGTTGTCAATGGTTGCAGATGTGGAAAATTTAATTTGTCCAGTCTTGTTTTAAGAAACCTAACTCTCTGAAATTCTGGTAAAATTTTTTGAAATGTGCGTTGTTTTTGTCTAACTTTTGTGAATTGTTTTTCGCAATACAATAATTGAAATATCCGGAAATTGCGCCAGAGTCTGATAGTTTCTGTTTTGCTTTTTAATATATTCTTAATCAATAATCCACGCAATAATTAACAGGTGTTATAAGTAATAAGCAATATCTTATTCATAAAATTTACATTACATTTCTAGCTTTCGATTATAATAATCGCTTTTTCTAATTTACATAGTAGGTACAATAAGCTAACCTAGTTACCCTGCCCATGTATCCACTATCTGCAAGATAAAATTAATCAGGTGTTTGTGTCTACGAAATATTGAGAGATGTTTTGTGTGGCATCTGAGAGATGTTTTGGTAGAATTTTAGCTGGGAACTGATTTATTGATAATTCTACAGGTTAAAGGAAATTCAGATGATTTTCAACAACTAAGATTTTTATTTTGTGGATGACATGTAATTAACAAAAATTAACATATCACTTTATGTCTATTAGAACTGTTAATATTATTTTTTGATTTTGCACATTTTTTGAATGAATTTAACAAGGGTACTAATGTTTCTGCCTATTTGTTGTTGTTGTAACTGTTAGGTATTTTGGAAATATTAATCCAAAAGGTAGAAATCAATTTGTGTATTCTATTACAGTTTTTCTGTCTCTCATATTATCTTTTTCATGTTCATCATTTTTTATATTGTGTGTGATTTTAATGTTTGTCGCCAGGACAGCTCTGAGACATTATCAGAAGTGTATTATGAAAAATCTGCTGAAGACGTTGTAATTTTGTGTCCACTTTAGATCTTTGTATGATTGATTACTTCTACATAAGTGTCACTTTAATGCATGCTGTACCAGTAGGTATCTGCTTGCCGGCAGTATAGATTCATAAGATATCTTTATTTTATTTTATACTTTAAAAAAAGTACTACTGGTAGTATTTATATTTTCTGGTAAGTAGAGGGTTTTATTTGACAGACACCTTTGTCTGTACCTACATAATAGATCCACAGAGTAGGGAGATGCAGAATTGTCACTTGAGCAATTTAGCTAAATTCGATTTTATATTTGATTACACGAAAATCGATTTAATATACAAAAGATAGGAGAATACCCTAATCTTTTAAAATTAAACAGCTCAGAGATGGTTTTGTTACATGACGAAGTTAGCTAATTATAGGTATACGGACATGGCAGGGAGTGACAGCTCTGTATAGATACTGCCTACTCGATGTAGTGTTAGCTAGATGTTTATTGGTTTGCACTCGATTTTAGAGTATGGCATTACATCCTTACGTTCTAAAAAAATATCTTGCCAGTTCTGAGTGTAAAAGAAAAAATGTTTAGTAAAAAAAGTAGTGCATGGTTATTAATATTTTGTAGTATCATTTTTTTAAATGTTAATACCTTATCTATTTGTAATGTTTGTCATATTTCAGTATTTGTAATTTTTGGTTAGCGTAAACTTTTGAAACAAATGGTTTATTTAACTTACTTTTGAAGGAGGTTCTGGACATTTATCGTTGGCCGGTGACGCTGGTACGTAAGTTGGTATCATAGAGATATTTCTTGGTTCGTATGGTGCTAAAGTCCAACTGAATAGCATGAAGACGGTTGCGATAATGGCAAATCTGCGTCTTTTGAGGCATGCGTGACGTCGTTCACGTCACGTTAGATTGATGAATGTGTGTGGAATTTGTTTTCTTTTTCAGGAGGGTTCCTATCATTAGCTGGCTACCTAACACATTTGTAATACGTGACGGAATGTAAATAGCTAATTTCAATTGTTTTAGTTTAATTCCTGTTGTTGTGATCATTGATCGAAGTGTATTTGCGTATTACAAATTGTGATTTGGTAAGGAATTATTGAATAGGACCCTTTTCAATACAAGCATTATTATGCTACCCACTACAGTGTGAAACTGCATTATGCTCTTAACATGTTTCATTATTATACGCCATGTGTGTGAGTAGTTTTTAGGAAGTTTTGAAAGTATGGAGTGAAGTTTATCGTGTTTCTGATCTGATCATACTATGCACGTAGTCAGCTACAGAATGTGTGTTGCTGGTGCAGCACTTTCAAATCCAAACGAGTGCTCTTTCTTCTTTTTCCTAAACTGTGACGAGTATCTTGTTGTTGTTATGTTGCAGAATTCAAATTCGATGGTTTCGGTATTGAGACGTGCCGTAGTATGGTCGCCATGATGGACGTATCCTTTTGCTATTGGTTGTTTTAGCTTTGCCCAGTTGGCAGGGTCTTTCTGGTCGAGATTACATGGTCACGCGCAACCTCAGAGATTTTTTTGCTTTTTAGAAATTGAGTTGTTATATCTTTTTTGACAAGCATAACATTTTTATATAGAATGTTTTGATTTTTATTATATTAGGTAGGAAATAAGGCAGACATAATTAGAGCAGATAAGTTTTGAATATTCTGTACTTTTTATTTTGTTGCATTATAGACAGACGATCCGATCCTTACTGATGAATTAAATTTCAAATCTGTTAACTATGTAACTATTTAATTTCGAGTATAACAGAGAGAAGGGTTTTTTGTTTTAATGAAAAAAATATTCTCCAGTATTGTAGTAATTATTTTTATGTTATTACCTTAACCAAGTTTTGAAACAAACTGCGTCCTCTAGGTTGATCAATCCGGCAAACTTGGATTTGATGAATTCCAAGCTCTTTGGAATGATTTGAGACTGTGGAAAGTAAGAGATTGACAATATAACTAGGCCCCCATCCTAATTTATTAGTGTGTAGAAATGGTGCATTGTGTTTCAGTAATTTGTTATTTTATTAATCGCACAGGCTGTGTTCAAGAAGTACGATACAGACAACAGTGGCAATTTCAACTCCTACGAACTTAGGATGGCACTTGGAGCTGTTGGTAAATATAGTTTGGGGTTTCTTTCTGGTGTTATTGTTAACCCTTTGTAGACAATGGAACGGGGGGGTGGTTAGCCCCTCCTAAGGTTTTTCCAAATCAAATAATTTTGTATTTTTAAATTCCAAACGATTGTGTAGTAGCAGTTGCTTATCAATTAGAAACTTATTATTTCGAGAACTACTGGAAATGAGCAGCTAGGAACTAATTTGTTACATTGAAATGAAACTACAAACTAAAAAAAACTATTTAGTTAACTTATTGTAGCAAAGTAATTCATAGAACAGATCGATATTTTGAAGTCCTTATTGATGTGTTCTTAACTCCCCAGGCTTCAAGGTAAGTAACAGCGTCTTCAGCAGTCTGGTCATGCGATACTCCTCACAGAACGGCACCATTGAGTTTGACGAGTTTGTCCTGTTCTGTGTCCGCCTGAAGACCATCTTTGAAACCTTCTCAGCACAAGATAAGGACCCAAGAGGTCGTGCGGTCTTTGACATGGATTCAGTAAGTTCCACTCAACACCCAAGAGGCATCTAAATTTCTTTAAATTTGTGCAATTTTTGTCAAATTTAGTTAAATTCTTCAATTTCTTGCACTGCTAATTAAAGAAAAATGACACATTTCCGGAAATATTTTCTAACACTACTAGATGCTCTGACTTCAGAGTGAAAATCGCTACTTTGATATTTTAAAGTTGAGGTGTTTTAATAATTTTATGTCTTCTGAAATAAATAGAACTTTCGGATGCTTTTGAATAAATTGTAGTTATTTGAGAGTGTTATATGTATTTATTTTATAAACGAATTCTACCCTCTTAATATTGGATAGACAGAACTGTATTCTTTGTTTTTTAAATTGCGAACTCACTGTAGATGTCTATTCACGTCAGATTATATCACCGTTACAAGTTTGAGGTCAAAGTGTATAGCGTCAAGAGACAGGCATTTTCTAGAGCTATTTGATAAAATTCAAGCGACCTAGGAATCTGTTGTGCTATTGGTAGCTACTGTTCGTCAACAACTTCAAGTAGATATTTCAAGTGATCCTCTTGTCTACCCTCCGAGCTTCTCACAGAATAAAACTCTTTTTGTTGTACCCATTCCATGGTGTGAAGTTATATTAATTTTTGTTTTTATTTTAGTTTATTCGTACTGTGATGTACGTCTAAAAAGGTTTCCAGTAACAACAGAATATGAAGACAATCTTCCTCAACTGACTTCTTTCTTTGTCATCTTCTCTCATTATTGCAATTTACACCGATTGGCATCGCTGGCTTATAATCTAGTAGTTGTGCATGCTGCTTATGACTGATAAACAGAATGTAACTAGCTACTGAGAAGCTTGATTTATTCGTAGTAACTATTATTAAAATTTACATTATTTTATTCAATTTAAAACTATTGTACTTTGTAAACATAATACCATCTTTACCCACTTTTCATTCATCTAAGCGTACCAACATTTCATCATATCTACTACTAGCTTGTTTTATTAATTTTATCCACGTTAGATTATATTATCTATTATTAAATATTACATAGCTATTTCTGGTCGATTAGTGTGTTTGTTCTTGTTTGTTTTGAAATTGCTTTTTGTTTATTTTTTAAAGAAATACTGCCCAGTATCACGAATTGTCTATATTGATCTTATTATGGTGACTATAGATACATTTTATATTCTACATAATATACATTTATTTGCTGACTAATCTTTGTGTATGTATTTGTTTATTTTCTCATCATGTTATTATACATTTACTTAAACAATATTATACATATTACTGCTATTTATTTACTAGGTACCTACATGTATATTTATCAGTGCAGTTATTTTTCAGTTTTGTTATTGGGACTAATCTATATATAGTTTTCCTAGTAAGTGTTGTGAAAATATGGTCAGATATCATGGGTTTATTTAAATCTCTTTTTGCCTTGCCTTGTTTTCAATATATTGCACAAAGAATAATGAAAGTGTTATAATATGTGGTATACATGATAGTCCAAAACTTTATTTTTCAATAAAGTATTTCTGTTGTTAGCTATTATTTAAAATATTAATTTTAGCGTGTTATTATGATATTAAATTTGGTTATCTAATTATATATTTATCTTAGGCATCAATCATAAAAATATACAAGTAATAATTCCATTTGATTTGTGTTCTGCCTTTATTTGAATATCCCTTTAGTCACAAGATTTAACGTTCCTCTGATAACCTTTAGAAGCTACCATAGAGGAAGTGATGTTAGCCCCGCTTCCTCCCATATATTTTTTAGCACTGAAATTTGGTCATGTTTAATACTTACATACTAATTTCAAATCGACACCGTACTTTTTTGTAAAAAACACACCCCTTTGAACTTCTGGCCAAAGAAGTTCTGCTTTATAGTACTGATTATTTTCCCGAGAATTAATTTAAATATGTCAAATGTTTCCAAGCCGTGTGGCATTGCACTGAATTGCTTACTGTAAATTGTTTTGGCTGAAGTACAGCTTTGAGAGATTCGGACCTGGCAATGACAACAGTTGATTTTAAATTTGAGTGTCTGTCCACAATACATATATGTATAGTGTCCTATTAAAAAAAACGAACTTTATAATTAGAAAGTTATTTACATATTTCATCAGATGAATCTCCTAGACAGTTTTTCATATTTCGAACTATGACTACGGCTTGCTTCTGTTGCTACATATATAAATATGTGTTTACGAATAGTTCTACCAACAATGTATACCTACAAGATTTGCTGTTTGAATTTAAACGTAAAATTTGAAGGTACCAATTGTAAGTAGGGTAGGTATATATATGAATTTATTGACAAATACACGTCATAATTTCTTTAATTATCTACCCCCTGATGTCAAAGATGTGTTTCGGTTAAAACATCACTCTGTGAAAGTGGGACCATTGATTTTTTTTAGCAACAATGGCTAAGTGTTTCTTTTATAAACGCACTGAAATTCAAGCTTGGAAATTCAGAATTAGGCAAGTTATTGGAGATAATGTTTTATGATCGGACCTGAATAATCCTATTGTTGGTCAATTTTATAGGGCATGGGTTATGGAATAGGTCAGCAAAATCCTGTTCTATTCGTATTTGATGTCTTTTATTTTAGAATTCTTGTCGTTTTAAGTAAGATTTGGAAAGTTAATTGAATTTTTATCAATTCTTCCAGTTTATAATTGGATATCTAAACCTATGGCAATAGGCTTGTTAGCTCGCAACGCGTGATAAGCAAGCTGAAGCCGTAGGTATATATAGGAGTTCCGAAA
>JAUYWI010139416.1:0-20014 GCA_034780595.1 Parotoplana pacifica | reverse complement strand
ATTTTTGGTTAACTTTTCAAAGTACTGTGTGGTTTAATCATTGATACACTTGCTGGGTGCTATTTTATTTGCATGTTCAATTTGTAATTAATTAAATTAGTATATTGAATCATTGAATTTATTCTAAAACCTTTTGGGTTGCTTTCTACTATTTGACTTTGTACATCCGTTTTTATTTTTCACTTTCTAATATAATGGTGTAACCTCTGTGTATCCAACTGTATAATAAATTTTTTAGTTCTATATGAGACAAAAATGAGTTATTCTTTCATTGCAAAGCGAACACCATAACGCCTAGTACATTAAAAGTCAGCTTTGATTTTAATATATGGCGCCTTCTCAAACTCTGTCCCCCCAACATTTGAGTCGTTCCTACGGCCCTGAGTTAGTAGCATAAAACGAACGTTCATCGATTAAACTGAAATTTTGTATGAAAAAGAATATTAATAGAAGCTGTATAGAACAAAAATTACAATAATATGATGTATGGTTCACAAGATACATTATTTTAAAGTTATAAAATTGAGTAAATAAATTTGCAACTTATATTAATTTATAGAAAATATGTCACTGGTTTTCTAATAATCTAAATATAGAGTTATTTACTAAAATATATCTATTTAGTTAAAACAAAAAAATAAAATAAAATTGGACTAAAAGCTGGTTAGCTCTCCCAAACCAAAAGCCAAAAATACTTAAAGATCAATTAAATTAAATTTGGTTAGCTAATGGTATTCAGGTTGGCATGGCTTTCAATAGATATTTATAAGTAACTACACTAGGTATTTCAGTACATGAAATAATTTTTTTTTTAGATTTTAGAGCTAACAAAGGCGAGAAATTAAAGGAATATTAATTGTAGTTCAATATTACGCTGCCAGCAATGATCTAAAACTCTGTTTTCGACTTTGTAAGCTCTAAAAACAATAAAAATAATTCATGTACTAAAATATCTAGTTACTTAATATTATCTATTTAAAGCCATAGCTAACCATATATAATTTTCATTTATTTCAAGTATTTTGGCATTTGTTCTGGTAGCGCTAACCATATTTTAGGCCAATTTTATATTTATCTCTAAAAAACTCTATTAGCCTAAAATAAAATTAATATCCGATTTAACTTTAGCATCTAAAATGGCTGGCGCTATTTAACTAATACAAATTCGTATAAGTAATCGTACAATCTACTTTTGCCAGTCTCATATTTCAAAACTATTTTACTAAAACTATTAACCTACATGTAGGAGGATATACTTGCGTCTCGACAAAGATTTAAAACAATTGATTCATCTTCCAATTTCCTCTATGCCATGTAAAAAATATACGAACTTTGCTTTTAACCAAATCTACAAAACCAAAGAGTAGGGTACGACAAAGCAAATAGATTTAATTAACGTAATAATTTGTCCCTAATTGCAAAACATATTTGCATGTTAGAAGTTGTTTTAGTCAAATACCTATTTATGCAAAAGAAGAACAATAAGAAGCTTCGCTAAATAGATATTTTGTCACTTAAAAAACAAACATTATTCTACATGACTCTTAAAATAAATTATATAGAACATGATGACTGAATAAAACAAGCAAAAACTCTGTAAGATATTAATTTAACTTGGCAATTAGTGAAATCTATTTAAAGGGTCACGTAATAGAAACCTTCTGTAGATCTGTAGAGGAGACTAAAGATGGAACGTATTGTGGGGATTTGTGTCTTTTTAATTTTTCTACAAAACATTATTGCAAAGTTGGGTACCTATGTATGAATGTTATTGATCTTTCTAGTAAGATTCTGGCCTATTCGAACTTGACTGCGAGTAATTTTTCACACCAAAAGTCGATCCGAAGTTCCAATGGTGGCCATCAACTCTTGGTGTGCTTTGATTGGCAAAAACATCATTTTAATGTTTGTTATCAAATAAATTCTTTTTGATCTGACAATGAATTTTAGAAATCAACCAATTATTTTTTTATCTACATATTAGTATTAATTTCAAAATAACGAATTAATTTATCCATGTTTTTTTCGTGACAATCTAAAAGATTAATTGTTTTATGAGCGGTTACAAATTACAAAATCTTTTATAACCAAAACCTTTTATGTATAGATCACAAAAACAAATGGACCATCATAAATTTCATACGAATTATATGAGCCTCATTAGAAAGACAAATTAAGGTACCTGAGTTAAATGGGCCTTATTATAGTGACAGATCAAGGTATCTGAGTTATATGGGCCAATTAAATTATGGTTATCAGAGTTCACAGTCATGAAACATGGACCTCACTCAATAGTGGTAAATCAGAGAGTTCACAGTTCGCTTCATAGACAACATTTTCAAACTAGAAAATCAATAAATTCTCAATGTTGTCAGGTAGGTATTCTTGTCTTTTTAAAATCCACAAACATACTAGGCCGGTACACTGAGTAATATATCAGTTTGAAAATATAAATATATCCCCAGTTGTATATTGTAAACGAGAAACAACAAACAAACTATGAGAGCGAGAGGACACATCGAAGCTGCTGATATTTTATATTTCTAAATGCATGTGAATGATGGATTTAGAGAAATATTATAAAGATGGGATAGATATGCAAAGACTATAGCTACTTCATGTTATATGTTGTTGTTGTTTTTTTACTATCTATAAACGCTTTATGTTGTAGGCAAACTGTAAAACTGTAGTTTGTTCGGATTTTTAACCATCTCCTAGATATAATGTGTGTGTATAGTAAGCAGAAAACATTTAGAATAAATACGTAAATGCCAAAGTTAATCCTCCAGACATTGAATAGAAGAGCATCATGACAACATACGGACAGGCATTAAAATCTTATAGTAAAACAACAATAATAACAACCAAAACATTAACAACAGTCATGGGCAATTCAAAGGGGAGTAAAAATGTCAGGGAAGAAAATTGTTTGCCAAAAATAAAATATTAATTTGTCTAAAACGGTCATATAAATTATTTTTTAATAGTATTTTATATAAAATTGGGTTGAACCCTCTACGACTAAAAAATAATACTGAATGAATTTTCAAATCAATTGAATGCAATGCAATGTCATAAAATATGAAGTTGAATCAAAAAGTACTTTTTATAAAACAATAATAACAGACTTAATATTTTATATTCGATATACACACGAAACTTTCCTCATGTTTAATATTGTATATTAATATTGTAATATTTGAATATTTTGGCTTTTGAAAATCATTGATTTTTGTAACATTCAGTGCCTTATATACCTAGTGCTAATGTAAATCTCAGAAAGTGTATTTTTCTAATATTTTATAAATCAAATAATTCAGCTATTCACAAGAGAATAAAAAATAGAAAATATAGATAAACATTCCTCGCATAACATTAATAAGTTTCCAATTACAAAATCTGATAAAAGACAGCTAAATTAAAAGATCTGATTTCCTATAATGAAAAGTAGGTTGGAACATGTAAGAATTAATTAGACAAATCATAAAATAATTTGATCCAATTTCTCCCTCTAATATGATACAAAGGTTAAATAAAAATGGCCTAATGTGGAAAAATGTAGGTACATATATTAATCAATCAAGAAAATCGATAATTACAATATCATTAAAAAGGAATATTAGAATTCAATCATTTGTAATACCGAGGAGATAAGCTAATTTTTTATTGAGTTCAATTTGGCTCACACTTCATATTTCACATAACAAAACAATTAGTCATTATGATGTCCAAAACATCGAAAAATGGAAGCACACAAAAGTATCAAAGTGGATGCATAATAAGTGCAGGTACGTCTAAATTATCCACCAGAAAGAAAATAGCCAAGAAAGATAAGATGAAACAACCTATTCAGAAATTATTTCTGAAAATATTAGTCCATTTAAAAGTCAGGAACTAAACCTTACAACAACCTTATCTATGCCTCTTAATGAACATCGAAATTTCATTGTGATTTTTATTAAAAAAGAATCACATATAACAAAGTTGGAATTAAGTTGCACATCTCTAAACCTACGAGCCGTGTACATAAGTCGAAGAAATAAATTTTGTTGTGATGAAATTAGTCCCAGGGTTTTACAAAATGAACCATATTGGTTAGGTATCCCCCTTGCCTGTTTGAATTGGCATAACGGGAAGCTAAAGTGATTTAAAATTATGAAGAAAGAAAATTACTTTACCTCTAAACAGTATAAAATAAATTAGTATCCAAATTAAAGGTCATACCATAAAATGAAATGTATTTCCTTTTTTACACCAGTCGACCTTTGTTGATTATTTCAGTCAATGACAATCAAATTCATTTAACAACAAGAAAATAAATGATATTGCTTAATTAGATTATTGGAAAGTACCTACCTAAACCGATCAACATGGTGTAGCTGACAAACGAACTGAAATATTTGATTTATAAGAAACAAAACCCCCGGCGTTTCGTACATACTTTGATTTTAATGGTTTATTTCAGCCGAAATTTTATATTAACTGTTCAATAATAGTCGATATTATGTTTCTTTTTGTTTACCCAATAAGTCTCAATAATTATTAATTAACCGCTTTTGTGCCTTTCTAAATAAATTCATTATAGAAGTCTCCCTGACGGCAGAAGTGAACACGGATCAACGCAGCAGTAGAAACCCTATAACCGATCAACATCGAGCTCGAATCTATGTATTTGATCTCCAAAAGAGCTTGTGAAATTTCTCCGAGATCTTTTTACCCCATTGTTTCCCTTACTGAAGCAGAAGCAGTATAAGTAAGTATTATATTTTGGTGGACGCAAGCAGGTAGGTAAGCAAGTAGAAGCAGTAGAGTAGGTACCTATTCGTTTAAATAACAAGCAGACGTTTGTTATTGTTATTATTGTTATATCCGTTTCAAATAAATAAACAAAGATACACGTCATACACTGTGTATACTTACACCTATTATATAAACTAGGTGTTTTTTATACCTAATGCTATTACGAATTTTACTCTCTATGTCATTGGAGTTGAAACTGATTGCAGACTGAACTGTTTGTCGTAGATACAACCTGCTAAAGTGTTACTAAGCAACAATTTATGGTGATTTTAAAACATTTCATTTCTATATTTGGTTTATTTTTTCTCTTTTAGTTACAAGAAATATCTTTTTATCCATCACGTACCCATTGCTCTATACCTCACATGTTATAGGCACTACGTTTGGTATATTTTAATCTGTCAGCAATTACTGTTTCTTCGATGGAAAGGCACAATTTAATTTAGCTACCTACTATGTCAGGCTACCGCCGGGGTTGTACATTTTTGGGAAACCAAGCTTTGCATAATAAAGCAACAAAATATATAATGTAAGCTAACAATAGTTCGTTTATGGTCTATTGTTTCACAAATATTGAAAACAAGAAAAAAAAACAGTAGGTAAATAAATCCAACACCTTTGCAATACCCTTATAGCAAAACAACTATTTCGCAAACAAATTACAATTTTCAATCATAGATACGTGTAGCTCTATGTTTAGAACATATATATGTATAAAAAACTGATAATGCTGTAATTTCAAATTTAAAAATAAATTTATTATTGTTCAGCGGTAAATAAATACATAAAAACAAATTAAAAACAAAATAAGCTTTCAATTTGAAACCCATAAAGTACTACAAAGAATTAAACATTTCAAACCAGATTGGTATGTTAATGGAAATCTGATGAAAGGAAAAAATAGATAATTTACATATTTTCTATTGATTAGCGAATTTCCATAAAAGTAATTAAACGTATCTGTACTACTTATTGGGGTTTCATTCTACTTTGCAAAGATTAAATTACAGCTAAAAATGGTCCCAATTATCTCGTTTTAAGGGCAATTTCAATCTGAAAGTAAAATTGTATACTCAACCATAATGATTTTTTTCCACAATAAAAAACTGGAACTTTACAAGTAGAAATAGGTTCCTACAGTTTAAGGAAAATATATTTCAGCTGAACAAATTTAAACATTATAAAATTAGTAGCTAAGTAATAATTATAATATAACAATGAATGAAGTTTATAAAAAATAAACTATTTTTATTTTTAACAACTGAAATGAACCAAATTTTAAATTTTAACATCTAAAAAAATTAAATAAAAACAAAAATAATAAGGAACGGAATTGTAGCTTTTATAGAAATATGTTAATAAATTGAAATATCAGGATCCACTTGATCTATCTTGTAATTTGCAACAATGATTGACATGGTTCTGAAAACCTAGTTTATAAAGTTGTGATGAAATATTTCATGACTTCGTGGCTGAACCATCTCTAAAGGCCCTGGACCAATTTTGCATCCATTAAATTTAACGAAACATTTTTATTAGATTTGATTTATCATTAGTCTATGTAGCCTATGCAGATTAAATTTTGAATAACGATAATTAGGATGCACTCGTAATATGTTACTATAAATTAAATGTAGTCTATCTAAAATTGGTTTTTGGCCCTTAGAAATATGTAGATACTTGATAAACAGGGTTCCCGAACCATGTGATGGTTAATCTAAACTTATAGGTTAGTTTTAGAATCCTGTGTGTTTAAAATATCTAAAAATCATGCTTTTGGTGCCGATACATTTCAATCAAATTTGTTTTATCAAATAAACAATAAAAAAATATCTGAACTTTTAAATAAATCGAGGTATTGGTAAATAGGTATTATTTTTAAACGTGTTCAAACTAAGAAATCAACTTGTAATTTTGCTTCAAATATTTAATAAGGTGGCTGCTTTAGTGGAAACAATATTCACTACTTCTCCTTTGTAAATAAATATTACTGAAATTGAACAAGATTTTTACGTCCTAAATTAAAATGCAGCCTCGAGGTTCAAGCATTATTCATGACTGTCATACGAGGCTTATTAGATATCGTGTAAATGTATCACGAATAAAACTAGGTACGTAGTTTATCCCATATCATAGGTATCTCTACATATACACGTAATAGGGATGGATATGTTGGCATAAAGCATTTCGTCGAAATATATTCCATCATTTACTATGAAGCTCCACTCTAATACCAATTTGCTAATTCAAAAAAACAGAAGACAGGATAAGAGGAAAAAGCGAATAGAATAATTAATTTCATTTTCCTGTGATATTATTCAAAAATAAATTATCTTTTCATCGGGATTTCTATACCGAGGGAGTGACTATTATTTTAATAGTTTTTAACAAACACAAATATACTGCTTTGTGTTGTTACGTTTAGTTTCCACCTTTTCCCAAATTCATCTCTTAGTACGCGTGTTTTTAACGATTATCCACAACGACATCGCTGTTTTACTTTAGATGTGCTTCGATAAGATCAGAACATGGCCACAAAACAATCTATTTTAGTTACCAATTTTAATTAAAAAATAATTTTCATCAGTGTTGATTCCGGAAATATTAAACATTATCTTCTAAAATTCTTCACAAGTGACCAATGATATAACGTGGGAATCATTAAAATCAAAGTAAAAAACATATTTTTAAAGATTTAGGTACTCATTGTCAGAGTACTTCTTTTTACAACTTGAAATTGAGGATACTATTGATTGACCTTTGCAATATTAATTGTGTTCAAATTTCATTGAAACGGTTCACCAGGTTTCGAACTGGGGCTGTTGTGGTATTTACTATTTTTCTAAAATTGTTTCTTCCTTTTGGTAGCACACCAATATTTCAAAAAATATATTCTTGGCCTTTTTGACGAATTATATTTACTATGCCTATTAAAAATCATTTTAAAAAATCGTAGGTATGTCAAGTTCAAAAAGTTCTATTTTGTAGCTACACTAAGTCAACTGAAAGCAAGTTTCTTATTAACATAATCATGTAGATACTACATAACACGCCTCATCATTTTTCTTTTTTTCAAACATGTTTTTCTATTTGCTATTTATGAAATAGCACAGGTTACGACTCTTTATACAATTTTATATTACATACTTTATATTAAAACACAATTTGTAAAAAAAAACTTTTAAAATACGATTGCAATTCTAAAAGAAGACTTGATTTAAATTTAAATCTTAGCCGCTCACAACATGTAGTATGTGATGTGGTCAATACCTACAAAATACTTAAACTACAACATCAACACGTTTCACACAACTTAGAGATAAAATTTAGGTGAACCTTGGACACATTATTTTACAAATTAGTATTATATAATTTGTAATTACATGTTTATGTACTTCGAAAGGCAATACAACTGACTCGAATGCTACAATAATAGACCTTTAAACAGTATGATGATATTATTAGACGCCTAATATCTTCTTTATCAAAAAGCTGACTCAAACTGACGACCCGATATAGGTATTTTATGAGACATGAACCTACTAGACGACTTGCACAATTAGAACAATCTACAAAAGATTTTAAAGCATCAGGTATATGTATTATTCGATTGAAAATCACATCTAATCTATTCTTTATCATAACTACTCTAATTGGAAACCGTGTCTCTTATCAAATTAAACCCAAACTTCTTGGAAAACATATTAGAGAAATAAAATAAGATTAGATTAAACTGGTGGTAATGGTGGTTGGCATTATTATTTCTAAATGAAATTATAATCAATACAATAAGATTACTTAGAAACTTTTTATAAATATTTTTTTATTTAAAACTAATTATTTTATGTTATTTATCAAATGCCACCCAATATAATTCGGAAACGGTAACTTTATATAACAGTACAAACTTACCTAATTGTAAAGAAAAATAATATAAAGGAAATAGATAGAGTTTGCTTATTATTAATATAAGCGCTTATAGATAATTTTGATAATATTATATACATGAGACATACAAGTTGGTTGTATAAAAAATCGAATGTGATCGCTTTCTGTAACTAGAAAACTGCTAAACTTGTCACAAGAGGTAAAATTGCTTTATATGATGCTTATATACAATACATAGGTATACCTAACAATATCAGCTCCCCTCCTAACTCGTTGATGCAATTTCGAAAACGCCATAAATCAACATACACAGTGTCAAAAAGCATCAATAAAAACCACATGCGAGCCTATTCCACTATCATGATCCCCAATATTATATAGGCATACTCTAATGACTCACGTATTGAGTAGGTACTCCTAGCCATTCAACCTAAGCGAGAGGTAATACATAAATTTCATTATATCGACCTATAGGCCTATTTGATTTAGATTATCTTAATTTTTGACACACATTCTGCCAAAATGACGATTAGAGTAAGCAAATCAATAATATTCATTTATTACATTTGATTTTATTAGACGAAAAGTCAAAACAATTTACTAATTGCGATCTTGCTGGGAAATGTGTTTGGGTATAGGGTTGTTGTCTGAGAATCCACCTAACATTTATAACTTTTTTTACATTAACAATAATCACGTTCGAACTTTAAAACTGTAACAAAGTTGGTATTATAAAAAGAAACATTCATGTTATAAATATCGCCAAGGAAAATGTATAAGCGAGACCTAATTCAAAATCAAGTGGAAGATTAGATTGAAATGAAATTCTTAAAACTGAAACGATATTAACTAATTCATTAATAAATTTAATGGACCACCTATGGCCCTACATAGTTATAAGTATTATATTATATAGTAGCGTCCTAAAATATCAAAGAAAAAGAAATTATTAAATTTAATCTGATCAGCCTAGAAACTGATGTCTATGGGCATTCGATGCAAGTCGATTTATCTAAAAATATTAGCCAATTACAGACAGCTGTTCAACTTTTGTATGTCAAACTATCATTTTAAAATGAATAAAACATGTTTAAATAGGAAAAAAGATAAAAAATGCATATATGGCTAGTTTGGCATTAACCAAATTTATGTTATAAGCTCGGTGTTTAACATGTTCAAATCATGATAAAGCTGCCAAAATCAACCAGGAAGGATCTTTTGCTAAAATTGTGTCGCATTCTTTAAGTGCAATGGAGCACTGTTATCAGAAAAACTTTCTAACCTATAGCTTAACAAATATTATTTTGTAGTTTTTAAATAGATCACGGCGATCGTTTGGAAAGGTAACGTCACAATGGTCTACAACTACAAAATATTGCTTGAGTGACTTTAGGTCACTTATAATTTTGAATAATAGATATTTTGAATTTTAAGTAGGTATGCTATATTTTTAATATTAGGTATAGGTACATAAGTTGTACTTCTTTTTTTTTCTTAATTCATTAAAAATATATATTTTTAAATTTAACTTTTCATAACAGTAACGTTTCGTATAATTATGTCTATCCTATGTTATAATGTTTTACATGGTTGTGAGGCTGTTAGTGGAGATTTTGTTAATAACATCGTGAACACGGAGCACACAATTGCTGAAAATTGACACCTAGTAGGTATACACTACTAGAGGACGTGGCCTTTACATAGTGGTGGAATAAAAGTAACAAAATTAAATAAAAATGCAGTTAAGGCAGACAACATACATATATTATTTAAATAATGTATACGAGTAATATTAAATCAATAATAATTAACGAATAAACCAATAATACGTTGGGGTCAAGGTGATTAAACAAATCGACAATCAGAAAGATTTATCGGCACATACATTTAATAAATTCTCATATCACTGAGTACAATCCATACTGCAATCAATAACATGAAATAAATGGAAACTTTAAAAAAAGAAAGTTCTTGGTGAGTAATTATGAAAGAGTACAAGGAGCTAATTAAACTTCTTGAATTGCTTTATAAACTAATATTTCATAATTTTATGAATCTTAATTAAAATTACATGCAATTAAATTTTTTAATATTTTGATATTATAGGTACTGTTATTATTTAAGATTTTTATATAATTAATCATAGAAAGGTGTTTTCGATATGTATTATAATTTAAATAGATAAAATAATTAAAACCAAAGAGTAATAAATGATTATTCTATGATTAAAACCGTCATAGTTTATTTTCAAATAAAAATGATCTGCCGTTCTATATTATAGCTTATGTTGCAATCATAGCTAATGCATGTGCGTCCCAACTGACTTCAATCAATGCAGCTAAAAGCTTTTTAGATATAAAACACCTTCCTTTTATGTATGCAGATATTATGTAAATATAAAACTCTAAAATCATTTTAATTGATTACTAATTTATAAAAAAAAGGCTTCGGAAAGAACCTTTGTTGTTGAAATCCTTTTTTTGTTAATATCCACTACGTTAAATAAACACAACAAAAATACATATCACAAGTGAGGATAAAAATCTAATTTTCTAAATAATAAGAAATCATTTGCATAGGTTGGATGTTGACCTTTCATCTGTTAGAACAACCAAAAAAGAATGTTCAAATATAAATTCATACTTGTCCACGACAGTTACAGTTTTCACTTGATTCCATCTTTGCTCACAACACAACAGTTTTGTGACAGAAAATTAGAGTCTAATGAAATAATTAATAAAACCAGGGATAGGAACTAAAAATACGTCTTTGTTGACCATTCTAAACCTCTTTCAAGAAATACTCTCAAATGTAAACCGCTCAAAGGTGGGTTTTAAACAAAATGCATCAAAATCAAGAAGCTTTGTACTTGATGATCTGAATTCGAAGGTTCATTGAATAAATAAACTAAAATGTTTACTGCAGACAACATACAAAAATTAAAATTAAATTCTAGCAAACTTTCCACATATAGATTTGAAAATATTCTAACCAAAAAAATTGATTTTAACATAAAAACATCAACTTCTTAAGATGAAATCAAAACTATGTAATCATGTGCATCTTGTTCTAAACCCAAGCTGAAGCACGATAAGATGTCCAGTCAAGTTTGGTGATAGAAAGTACTATCTAGTCCATCCAAAAGCATCGAACAATCCAATCAGAAATGAAATAGGTGCTAAATATTGGTGCAAACTTTTCTATTACCTATAAATTTTATTAGTAGGTATTCGAAATCTCTGAAAATAGTTAACCCTTCGAAGACCATTCGTTTTTGATTACTGTAATCTAATTCAATGTACTAAACATGAAAATTACGCTTTTATAAGGTGTAGCTGATATGGATTTTCCTAATATTTCAGAATAAGTTTAGCCATGGGCATTTAAATCACAACCGTGTTAAAAAAATATAATAAAGCAGTTAGGTATATCCGGATAAAAGGGTAGATTGCATATATACACGAGTACGTTTGGAAAAATAAATTACTAATCTAATAGAGCATTTTAGACAAGTCAAGAAAATAATAATGTAAATACCAAAATGTAAAACAGAAAAATACACCAAATAGGTAATGGAGAAGTAGCTGTTATGTGTCGCATTGGTCATAATAATTATGAATATTATTGCTAAACTAATTCACTCAATAGAGTTTTTGCAGATGGAATAGCAAGTTGCAGAGAAGATGTGATAAATGAATCGAATACAATAGGCAAAGATGTCAAAACACATAAATAAATTGGGAAAATATTAAGCAAATAAACAAAATAAAACACAAGAAGTTAGGTACTCCGCCGGGCTTTGGAGACACAGTTACCTGTTAACATGATGCTCATAATTCAAATAAATGGTAGTATTAAATAAATAAATAATTTTAATTATCAAATTCAAAACAGAATTTAATCCAATAAGAAATGTTGATTTTTCTTAAAAACCAAAAATAACTGTGTCATCCAAACCTCTACAAATTTTTGGGTCCACTTCTAAGTATTATGACAAAGGATGGAGGTTGGACAATTGCAGGTTTGATGGAGGGTATAATAATACTAAGTATTTAAAATTAGTTAGAAAGGATTAGAGGGTTGGTAGGTAGGTAAGTCGGACGAACAAGGACAGGGTAGGTAGTATAAAATTAGGTAGCGCTGAGGTGCTCAAGGTAAAGGGACAAGGAAGACAAAATATGTTTAGGTATTTATGGTGTCAAAGTTTACCTCATTTTTATTTTCTGTCATCTGAAGAAAACGGTGACAAAATAAACGAAAAATAACAGCACGTGTTTTAAAAGTAGGTATTTCTATTATTTATTAATGTATTTAATAGGTATAGGTAGCTATCCTAGTTTAATTAATCAAAAGAACTACATAGCTGGGAACTACCTCTAGGTAGAAAATATTATGGGAATCATTGAGTTTCAGATAATTTCGAACTATGTACAGGAAAAAGTAAAACTAATTTATATTATACCTACTGGTAATGTTAACCATCTAAATATTTTTTAAATATCCCTAAATATTGTATTTATATAAATATTGTACCTACGCAACATAGTTACCGATATTACAAAGTTATTTTGAAATGGATAAGATAACTTACTTTTACACCGAATCGTTAAAAAAGAACACAATTAAAGTTAAATTAATTTGAATATTAAGAACTGTGTAAAAACCATTTAACTTCAAAAGAGAACGTTATAGATAGCCAGCCAACAGCAAAATGTTACCATCTAATCGCAATTTCATTGCAGCGCCATTCGCCAGAGAATTCCCTTCCAGGTAGAGTAACTATGTAAGGTAGCCAACGTAGTCTATTTATATCCTATTATAGATCCAAATTGTTAACAGGAATGTTGACAACTAGGTGATGATATTCTATTAATATATTAAATAAAATATATTTAACTTATGCTTTAAAAGATATCTAGTGTGTAAGTTTATGTTCTTTTTGCATTATACTACATTGACCTACTTTCAAAGTCATACCTATTACCTATTTTAAAAATAATACACTTCCAAAATGTGTAGCTAGTTTTGTTGAAACAACGTAAATAAACTAATATTTTGACCAAAATTGAAAATTTGCTTAAAAACAGTGTCTGATGGTTTGTTTAATATTCATTTAAATGGTTTCATATCCAAACAATAATGACACTTAAATCGAAGACGTGGACAGAAATATTCCAAGACTATCTTGATCAGAAACGTAAGAACTTGTTTACCTAAAATATTATAAAAGTTTAATTTATGAAAAATAAATCAATTTCTTAGATATTGATAACTTTCAGAAAAATATTAATAAAAAACCAAATTTAACAATAGCCAGTATTTGTGATTTTAACTATACCTTTTAAAATAGGTCAAAATATTTGGTTTAAATAATTTGTGGTATTTATCTTACTAATAGTAGTATTTATTTTAAATAGTATAAGTAACAAAATAATTACCCACCTGATATTTTCTTTTTTCAGTAAAACTGGAATGGGATTTAATCATATTGACAGCTTATGATAACAACCAGTCACAAGCATTTGAGAAAATCATAATTGAAAAATTGGGTAGTCTCTCAATTCAAAACATTAAAATCAGAGTTATTCCGGATAGCCCTGAAGGAAAAAAAGGCAAGTATTTTAGCTACAAACATAGCAAATATTTACATATTTATGTACGTGTGTGGGTAGAATAGTGTTTTAAAATTAAAATTTATAGCTATTCTATTAGTTTTAATAAGATGCTCCACCATTCTGATGCCTGTCAGCCACATATAGAGCTTGTCTGGAATTCATCAATTTCATTTTCTACTTGCAGTCCTTCATTAAATGTTTTAGGATTAAAAGGGAATATTCCAGTTTTTTCGAATTCCTGGCTGGCATGGACTCAATAGAATCTTGCTTTTAGCGGTCCATAAATAGATACATCAAGGAAATGCATTCGATGAGTGAGATGTATGAGGCCGGATTGTGAGGAGACATTCCAATATCCGCGCAAAATTTATGCGCGGCTCGAATGATTATCTAGAATCAGAAGCATTTGATTATTCTTGTTGGCTTTTGTAGCAAACTAGTTTAGCCATTCTAAGAAAAGTTGTTCGTCTATCCAACCTCCAGCCTCTGTAGAGGGCTCCAGGAGGCCCATTTTCCTTAAAAGTTCCCAAATTGTTTGACTTGTAAATATGATCATTGGGTGGATGAAATGTGCCAAAGATTTCTCGCAGAAAACAAAGGTGGTGGTCTTACCCATTGCGCTACTAACTGCACAGCCGACCTGCTTTTGACCCTGGGTCTTAAATATGTCGTGGCTTCTTGAACGGGATGTAACGCGGTTTGATTGACATTAAAAACATTTTATGGAGGGTAACTGTGTCCATTCAAAACTGACAATAGTTTATTTAAAAAAATCACCAAAGCACGTTTGTTGAAACCCTGTATTCTAGCAACACTTGTTGCCTCAGGCTTTCTTAAGGAAAGTCTGGATGTCGCCCAATAAATCCATAGTGCCAGTCCACTACGGCCATTTTGCTGTCCCTGTAAAAAAGAGTGTTTCATACTGTTCTATTGCCTTCTCCGTATTTCTACAGGCGTTAAGTCATAAAATATCTTGGAAAGTAGAATTTCTTTCCTTAAGTAGCTTCTTTGCTTCTTGTGGTAAAACAATCGATCGTCCCAAACTGGGACACTCACATTGCCACTTCTCAGTCTATTTTGCAAGGGTATGTTATAACGACGACTGTTATAACGACTGTTATAACGACGACTGTTATAACGACTGTTATAACGACGACTGACTACACACTACGGATATACCGTCATTTCTAACAGCGTTTATTGCATATGTTTGAGTTTCCTCATAGATCTATCTCTCTTATTGAATTTTCTGGGCTTCTGAAGTTGGCCTTAAAATACAATTAGATAATAATTTAATGCATTAATATCTTAGGAAGCATCTCAGCAATGCATATCATGAGCTGTTAATGCATTAAACTTGAAGATAACAAGAGAAATAGATCTCGAAATGCATTAAAAGATTTACAATAGTTGAATTGGGTAACATCAATCACCGATTGGTGTTACAACATTTACAATATTCAAGATATAGATAATTTTTCTTTGAAATGCAATTTTTGCAAGATAATCCATTTTTATAGAATTTATAAGTCATTGGTTAGGTTTCCAAATGCTAAATTTATAAATTATACAATTTATTTACCAAAACTTACCACAATAGACAGGGTATAATAGCAGTAGGTAGGTAGGTACGTATTTGCAAATTTAAAATTCCTTTTATAAAAGCGTGCGAACTGCAAATACATAATATTTAAAAATTCTCTGACAATAACCAAAATAAATCAATTTCCGGTTACGTTAGACAGCCAATCCAATTGCTGCTTATTGTTTACTTACCTAATTAGCGTGATTGTTTTTACCTGCTGATTGGCATACCTTACTTTATATACATATATTGTGGATATAAATTTACTCATTGGAATAAAAGCTTAAGCATTCTATTTTTTTTCACAGGAACTGGTAATGCCATACTCTACGCGTTGGAAACCCTCTACAAAGAAGTCGAAGATGAACTCTTCAATTGAAAGATTTTAATGTGTTTATCAGGTGGCCACAGTACTCGTATGCCAACGGCTAGTGTTATGGGCAAGTTATTTACAGCGCTTCCTCATATGTTGGACGGACATGGAAAACATCCACTTCTTATGCTCGATTTCAAACTAGCCCAGACAGCCCTGTTTTCTCACTACATAGAAAGTGGTGTGTTTGTCACATGTAGTGATGATATTGAGCCCTATGACGTCACAAAAACTACTGATTTAAGTTGGGGAACCTTTTTTACTGCAATTTCACACCCCACACACGACTTAGAACTGGCTTCACATCATGGAGTTTACGTTACACAACCGCTTTCTGTAAGTCCAAACGAAACAAGAGAGGTTACTGTTCGCCAAATTCTACAAAAAGCACCAATAACTGAGCTGAAAACTATTGCTGAAAAATCAGAAAATGGCATTATATTGACAGACAGCATGTTCTCATTTACGCATTTGGTATCGAAACTGCTCTTTACTTGGATGAAGCAGAACCCTCAATGGCCACAATATGAAATCGATGCCTATGCAGATTTTCTGCCCGCACTTGGCACTGACAAATCAGAAAGCTACATGAAAAATTCTCATCGCAAGCCCTTGCAAAAGCAGCTGTTTGATTTGCTCTATAACTGTTCCCTAAAGTTGTGTATACTTGAAAACTCTTATTTTACACATATTGGCACTAACAAAGAATATCTAGACAACTTCACAGAGTCCAACCAATTAGCTTTGGACCTTATGTTGGATCCAATGGAAACTTCCCACAAATATAGAATTATCTATAGTTCATTTCATAACCAACCTGCTAGTTTGCCACACAGAGCTATTGTTGAATACTGTCGATTTCAGTGTCCTATTGAATTTACAGGTCCAAATGTGATAGTAAGTGGCTGTCATGTTACTGCCAACCCACAAGTTGAGTTACCTATTCAAATTCCTTCTAACACAGTTTTCCAAACTATTCCAGTGAAACTTGACTGTCAAAAGGATACGGTGTTTGTCACAATAGCACTGGGAATTTATGATGATACAAAACTATCCCTGTCAAGTGATAGTTGTTCGGAACAGCTGATTTTTCAAGGCCAAGCGTTAGGAATATATTTACTAAAAGTTGGGTTATGTGTACAAGAACTGTTTTTGTCAGAGGAGACAAATAATTTCACAAAATGTAGCTTGTGGAATGCTAAACTGTTTCCTGTTTCCACTAATCCAACAAATTCATTTCTAAATGCAATTTGCCCAGACGATAAGTTTGTTGTGAAGAATCCAAAACTTTACATATCTATATCAGATATTTTACATAACAAAGACATACCATGTATGCTTCAAATGAGAAAATGCATTTTCTAAGTGTAGTTACTCGTTCAGTACAATCAATCAGGTTTAGTATTTTTAGAAATTTAATAAATTAATGACAAAAACTAATTTTATTTAATTTCTTGGGTCAAATATTTCATTTTCTAAATAATTGATAGCTCCAGTCTATCCATGGTATCGAAATTTATTTGGATTTCTAACAATCAGTGTTAGTTTTAACTCTTCTTGGATGTTTGAAACGACTCAACCACCCGATTGATATCAATGCACCAAATTCTCTTGAGGGTCACGGGATAGTTCAGACTTCTAAAAAAATAAAGTATCTTCAAAATGGGTAGAATGTTAAGTTTTTTCACAAGCTGCGGACAAAAGGGGTTGGATTAAGATTCCATACTACCCATGGATGGATTGGGCTGAAATTTGGTACACGTTTTTTTAAACAAATCGAAAAGAGACCGAGCTAATGGCTAATGACGTCATCAGGTCCAAAATTAAGGTTTGTCTGATTGGATTCTTCAAATTTGATGTAAAGGTCCACCACAAATCCAAATAGATTTTTGAAAATATTGATTAAATTGCTGTAAATCTAAACAAACATCCCCTCTTGCTCAAATTTGATATTTAGAAATAATGCTAGAAAATTAGATACTTCAATTTTTGTGGTTGTTGGTTTACGAGGCCCATTATACTCAGACAGTTCTGTAAATTATTTTTTCTAAATTGACATTAAAATGGTTTAAATAAATTTAAAATAGATTTTAGGTCATTTTTAGCATGGTTTGGAATGGTTTTATGCCCTAAAATTGAATTTGAGAAAAATCTATTATTAATGCGTCGACCCAATATCAATGATTCTCAAAAGCATTAATTTTTCTTTCTATGAATATATTTGTATGAAATTAGAAAAAGTTTTAAGTTGTTCCCATTCTTTCATTTTGTTCCCGACACCTGTATTTTCAATACCTGTTATATTTTAAAAAATTAATATTTTTTATTTTCCTTCAAATGCCTCTAAATAATAGTCCTTGCAAACAGAAAATAGTGGAAATAAGCAAATAATATAAATGATTTAGATTCTACAACATATTTATTTTAAATAATATTAAATTGAATAAACAATAAAAAACACTTCAATTAATCAACCATCCAAATAACCATATTATAACCCCAATCCTTTGCTATCGAAAATAGTGACTGTTAGTTACCATAGCAACCAATTTCAAAACTATATGGGCAAAGGATGAAACATGTTTAGTATAATACACTATACATATACCAAATTTCATAACATAGCTCAAATAATAAGACAGCTAGATTTTTTTCCCAGAAAATTAGAGTTCTGGGCTTCTGGCCCAAAGCTATATAGCATTATAAATGCTGAAATTTCGTACAATGTTACCATAGGAAAAAATGGAAAACCAATAAGAGGGCAAGAAGTACATAAGCTCTTTAACTTTGCTCGAATGATCTGAAATGTAGCACACAGTAACCACAAATCTAAAAGTTCCCCCCACCCCAAAAAATCGATTCTTTTAGTTAATTATATCTACTTTCTGATAAAATCAATAAAACACCAGAAAATTGAATACCATACTTTTACATCAGAATCAAAAACTCTAATTATGATTTGATTGTAACATATTATCCAATATCTGGTGTTAATATTTGATTTCAGGATTGTATTTTTATAAGTAAACTATAAGCTGGATATGAAAAGAGAAGAGCTGATTGTCAAATTTTAAAAAAATATAAGGAGTTTGAACAAAGAAGCAAAGAAAATCGCAAGGCGTTGCCACGTTTCTTTGTTTTCATAACAACACCATCAGACATTCTATAATTATTGCAGTTTACCAATTTCGTAATTTTTTGTGTTTTTTACTTATTTAAATATACTCTTTATCATATTATTGTTTCGTTTCATATTTTATTAAACAACTGCTAAGCCGTAGCTACATTCAGGCAAATGAGATACTTGCCTTAGTTAATTTTCCTGATTGAAAATATTTGTTTTATAAAAGAGTCAAAAATCGGGGAAACTAAAAACGCAGTTTTTGAAAAAATATGCTCTGTCTAATTTGATAGTTTATTTTTCTAAAAATTTCGGGGGAAAACCGCCATACCCCCCGTCGGGTCCGAGTAATCCCGGCTGCTTTCCGTGCAATTATTTGCCTCGGTAAAAATTTGACTGGCTACAACCTAAAATTGGCATTATGTATAATATACTGCGATGTTTTGAGATTTCCTATATGTCAGTTCTAGATGATACTTTATTATATGTATACTAATGCTGTGCGGTCTATTTGACAAGAACCATTTGAAATATCATTTAACCCTATTTATCCTACCCTGTGCCGCAGCGGCACACTAGACATGTGTTTGGTTAACATATTTATATTTTTGAAAATATTTAATTGAAACTTT
>JAUYWI010139305.1:0-20017 GCA_034780595.1 Parotoplana pacifica | reverse complement strand
TACTTATTAGAAATATATGCATTACACTGGGCAAAGAAGAGATCAATCAGAGTCTTCTTCAGAGTCATCTATATTCGGTCTGTCTTCAGCCTCGGAAATGTCATCTGATAACTAAACATTCAAAAATAATAATAATTTAATTTACAAATAAATTGCACAAAATATAGGTAAAATATCCTTACTTTGTTTTTGCAAGTATCATTGCATTTGCATAATTCAGTGCAGCTCAGTCCATTCACAATACAAACGCATCGTTTTGACTTGCATTCCTTGCTACAAGAACATGAAAGAAGCTGAAGAATTGACAATGGAGCTGGTTGTCCAGACATCCAATCAATTGATATCTCGTCCTTCTCGATGTTCCATCCATGGTTATCAGGAGTAGGTATATCAGGATTCCGTATAAGGCATCTTCGCCAAATACACGATTGATAGTTTGCTCGAAACATATGCTTTAGCAAGCAGTCTTTGCAGGGAGGAAGCTGCTGACTTTCAATTTCTCCTCGTTTCGTGCAGAAAAGATTGTACCTTAAAATACAGGCATACAAAACAAAGTACATATGAATTTATTCAATATTTTCTATTTCAAAATAGCAATTTAGAATTACCTAAGATCGTTAACATTAGAGAACGTAGAACAGGCAGCATACATGTGACATGTGAACAATTCCAACTTTGCTACCAGGTCATCTTCCATTGAAAAGGAACTTCCTAAAGAATTAAAGGTCTCTTGATATTCCCTGTTTTTCTTCACCAGATTTAAAGCACTGCGTTTCCCTTTTCCAGCAAATGCCGAAACAGTATCACAACCAGTAAATGCATGTAATCCCAGAAGAGCTCTACAGAATTGTTCTCCAAATTTCTGACTAATTGCAGTTATATCAATGTTTGTCACTTTACCCTTTGAACCAGTTCTTTGGTAAAGATTTGCCTTGATTTCACCCCGAAACGCTAATAAAATAACGAGAACATCAGTATCATCTGACACAATTATAATAGATCTAAAGCCATGATTAGAGGCATGCCACGCATGTAATCCTAGACGAACGTCGGCTTCTTCGTGTGAACATTCTAAAGACGGGAATATATTTAAATCACCATTAATTGACATTTGATAACACTCGTTTTCGCAAGTTATGTATAACACCTTCCCATGCATTAAATGTTTTAGCTCTTCGCGCTTCCACTCTGAAACGAGAAATTTAATAAAACTCGATTTTTTTTCAATAGATCGTAGGAATTCTCGCCACTGTCGAACGATTTGAAATGGCTTTATTTCAATGTCTTTATGACCAATTTTTTCATCTCTCTGCTTCCTTTCTAGGTTTTTGATAGAAATAGTACGGTATGTATCAAATACCAGATCAATTCGTGAGCATCCTGCAGATTCTGAAACAATCTTTCTCATTAATGATTCTGCGACTTTCCTAAATGTTGTATCAAAAGGTACAGAAAGTTTATGTAACAATGCAATGCCATCAAATACTATTGCACAGGTTCCAGTTATACACTCAAAAACGGGAACATCGTTTTGCAAGTACTTAGCCAATGCAGACTTATTTGTTTTTCTTAATTGGCCATCTGGTGTCGCTAAAGCCCACGGTAAAGGTCCAAGTGGGAACGAAAGTACCTCTGACATTTTTAGGTCACGAGATTGAGATATTACAATAATTCTGGCAAAAAGAGATCTGTCTGCTTTAAGAATACTTGTTCTTCCACTCAACTTTATTTCTTTGCGTTTTATCATATTGCTACATGTTTTTAGTCTATTAGTCCGCATTGGATCATAAAATTTTTTAGACGGATTAAGTGATAAACGTTCGGATTTGAAGTCATAATATGATTTAAGACCTACATTTTCTGCTGACAATAGGTCTTTCGATATATCTTTTGGCACCATAGACGAAGTTGATATGACAAGTAAATCTTGTGTTTCAAATGGGTCACTCCATTCTTGAAATAAATTTACTAGTGAACAGACATCAGCTTCGTCTTTTAAAATTCGTGATTTACTAGTTTCCTTGTGAATCTGATTGTTCTTGTTAAGATGGGTCATGTCTCTTAATTTGCACAGAAATGCACTTCTATGCTCTGCTGTGATATAGTATCGTTTGACAGCAGCAGATTTCAAATTGAACTTGGTAGTTCCCCCAGGCGTTTGTGTGTCTTTATTGATAGTAACTTCAATTGTTTGATCCACAGGTAGTCGGCCAAAAGGATTGCACTCAGATAGTTGGACTGAGAAAAACCCTTCACAGAATTTATTATATTCTTCTGGATGAGACATTTCTAATCTTGTCATTTCGGCATAATATATCGATAGATATCTTGCATAATTGATCTTGTCATATGCAAAACACCAAGGGATCATTTTTTGAATTGATGCCATGTGTAATTCCCAATTGCCTTCTCTAGAAGCTCTTAAAAGACCTAGAAGTATATTGTCAACTATATCAATATAAGACATCCAAAATGCTGAAAGTTCTCCATTTCCATGGCGTAGAAAATTTAAGAATGTTCTCCATTTTACAAAAATGTTTTCAAAATGAACACTGTTGAATAAGTTTTCAAAACTTTTTTGATTCTGTTGAACATGAAATATTTCTACAGTTGACTGTAGCTCAGAGAAATTGTTTTCTTCAGGATTGTTCTCTTCTAACCAAAGAAGAAATTTTTTCCATACAAGCCTCATTAAGGCTTCATACACACACTTATGAACCCTTATAGCACGGTTATACATTTTGCCATCAAATACACCATTTGTGGACCCCTCTGCAAGAATTCCAGATTCAATGCATATATCCTTAAGGCCAGCATCTTGAAATCGCTTTCCAATGATCCCCAGAATATTGCAAATAGTATGGAAAGCCCCCATTCGAAGAATTATATTTTGAAATTCTGTATTTCTTTGCCACACAATTTCACATGCTTTGGCATAAAGAGCTTGATCCATAACTAATACAATAGTGTGCAAATTCAACTGTTGTCTAATTTTTTCAGACTTTTTCAGAACAGAATAGACGGATTTTAATTCTGTTGCAGGAGAATTTATTGTTGGCAGATAGCCTATAACATCCTTAACAACATGTTCTTCACTTCTTGATAAAATATTAATACCAGTCCAACTAGGAATTTTCTGATTTTCAGAATTATGAATTCTAGTAATAATCCATAATAAATTTTTTTTCAATGAGATTTTTTCAGTAACAATTCTGTTTGGGTATGTAGTAGAATTTTCAGCAATAATCTTAGGCCCAATACGATTACCTGAAATAAAAGGTTCTATTTCATCCTCGATTACATCAATTGTTCTCTTTTTCTCATTCTTTATGGCAGGCAGAACATATGTTTGTGGCATATGTGGACCAAACATTTTTGGTTGTATGATGATCCCATTGATTCTGTGAGATGTTCCTTTACCAGTTAATGTTTCCTCAATGCGATCTATATTATCCCATGCCAGAGTAGTAAATGTATGCTGCTGAATTGATGCTGGAAGAGCAATTTTTTGACTTTGGGTCAAGGCTAATTTTTGTAAACACAAGGCTGTGTCATTTTCTTCAAGTGCTGAATATGAAATACCATGGCCTAACCTATTTAGAAAGTTTATTAATTCAACATTGCCAGTCAGTGTTTTTACTGCATTTGGAAGCAAATAGTGCTTAGGAGTTTTTATCTTGCCATTAGTGACTGCATAAATAAGGTCCTGAGAGAAAGATTTAATTAGCAGTTGTGTTTTTTCAGACATATCCTTATCTCCAGTCATAATTGTTCTAAGGAATAGAACCAAATCTTCTGAAGTGTTGTAATAATCCTCATCTAAATGGGTTGGATGAAATGGCCATGGTGTAGTTGAATTATTGTTTTTAATTTCTGATCTTAGGTGTAAAGCTGCTTGTACAACAGATTTCTTATTATTTCCAGTTTTTAAACTGTCCTCTAACCTTTCTTTCAGAGAAACAATTTCAAAAATTAATTCCTCATGTGTGATATCAGATGAAAGTACTATTGTTTTTTTGGAATTAATTTGAATAAATTTCAATTTATTACCAAATTCATAAAGCAAATATTTCTGTAAATTATTCTTATGAGATTCTGTGGGTTCAATATCAAGTTCTAGGAGAGCTATTTCTAGTTTTTTCTTAATGTCTGATAATTGGACCATGATTTTTTTATCAATAATTTCACATTTTATATAGCTGAATACATTATCCAATCCTGATTTAAATAAATCTTTTTCTTCATTTTCCTCCTTGGCATAAGGTGTCAAAATTCTAATATAATTCCGGTGACATGAAGAATGATAGTATGCTTCTGCAGCTATCAAATCAGAAATGGATAGAATTTTATAGTCAACTTCTTTGGCCACTCCAGGGTCCTGAATTCTAACTTGAGCACTGTTTTTTATAGAATATTCACAATCTTTTGTAAGCACCTGCACCAATTTTTCTCTTGTATTTTTACGTGGTTGATATTTTTCATGTTCACAGATTATACATTCTTTTTTCAATATGTGTGATGCATGAGGTTTATCCATAGTGATATATTAGTTGGAAATAAATTTATAATCCTGTTTGTTTATTTCATTATGGAGTACTATCCTAAAATATAGAAAAAATATATATAAAGTTACCAATTTTAAAATATGTTTATTGGTGGCTGAAAATAAAATATTTTCAAAACAAGCAAGCCATATATAATTAATTTCTATTCCAAGAAATATAGAAAAAATGAAATGACAGTTAAAGCTACATATAATGCAGATAGAATTATAATAATTTAAATTATATCACTCAGAAAAGTGAAGTAAATTTATAAATTTAATTTCTTATTATTAACAAATATAGATAATAACATAATAAAAATATGTCAATGTGTATTTTTCTGTCAAGGCACATACAAAATTCATTAGGATTTCAGCAAAATAGCTTTTTTTGTGTTAACTAAAAATATCTGTTTTACTATTTTATTCCATTTGCAAATTTGTTGAAATTTACATAAAATTGGCAAATGCTGTAAATTTCACATTTTTAAATGATTTTAAAATAAACAAAATATGCCAATACTACATTTTTAAGTGAATAATAAGTTCCCATATACCTTATATTTAAATACTGAAGTCCAAGGAAAGTGTGGATGAGCTATAAATATTATATATATATTTAATTTAATCAAATGCAATAATTGTGGACTTTTTTATAAAAATATGTAAATTTATTTATTAAAGTAATAAATTATTAAATGAACTGAATAATAATAATTTAATAATGATAAAACAATACTATTCTATTACACAGTAGCTCTTAATATAAGAATTGACATATGTGTATTAATTAATTACAAAAAAAAATTACTTCCAGATTTTTTTTTAAAGTTTTCCCGCTCCGTTGTTGTTTACATTTTTATCAACATAGCTGTTTTAAAGAACTAAATTACCTACCTTTATCGATAAGAAAACATGGATGTTTAAAAGCAAATATCGTTGCTTAAGCTGTGACTTTAGAGATATAGGACACTTTTAAATTACTTCATAGACGTATTTTAATGTTTTCAGACATTGCTTTGCTTTCGCCAAAAAATATTGCATTTTTTGGTCTGGCTCACGGACTATTACTCGAAGTTCAATTAGACTTTGGGTTGTATGTCTGTGTATGAACAAGACAAATAACACGGCCAACCCAAAACCTATCAACAAACTTTGCTGAACCGCCATTAATTGCTTGACTAGTGTTGCAGAAACAGAACATGCACCAGAGCTAGCTCCACGGTCGCTACCCACCTCTTTGTCGGGATGAATCCAGACATATTCCATTCAGTGTGTGTGTGTGCACTAACTAAACGTCCCTCTAGTTGACAACTTTCACGACTGACTGACACAATCGTTTTTTTTTTATAAATGTTGCCAAAAAGTAGCATTTAAGATCGGCTGATCAAAGTGTTCCACTCAAATTTTCCTGCTGTGGGGCATTGGTGTCCAGATATTAAGGAATAACATCACCATAATGACATGTGGGGCTTTTTCTGGCAGGAACCATAGCCTGTCAATAATACTCGTCTAAGATTTAAAAATACATTGGACTCATAATTGGATTTTCTAGTAACTATCATGCTAAACAATTGCCTTCCTGAGAGGAAGACTAAATCAAATTTAGTTTAGCCTCTCCAAATAAGCAGATTCCCAGTCTGCAAGCTTCACGCTGATTCAATATGCTACTCGTCTCAGAGCGGATTTGAACCCACAACCTCGGGATCACTAGGCTAAATACTTCTCATAGACAGAAGACAATATGACAACCATCTTTCTAAATATAATAAATTGTGTTGGTAAAATCTGTACTATCTACTCTAGAGGCAACTACCTTTTTAATATGTACTGTTGAACAGATACAAAATTGGTGATATCTAAGTTGGTGATCAGAATGCAATCAACTTCAGAGCCTGTAAATCTGAGAATACAAACAGTCAGTTGACATGTGCCAATCAACAATACATATTTACCGACACTCCAAAAACTGCGATAACAATATTGATCCGCCTAGCTTTGTAGAAGGTTCGTTTTTCTTTTAGAAGGCCGAATGAAGACGATAAAACTGACAATAGTGGAGAGACTGGGCCCGGAGTTTATCATGACGTTTGGATTACTACTACATAAATAATACATGAGTAGAACTATGTCTGCATGAAATGGAAATCGACTGAATTGTTGTGGTTAACATAATTGTGTAATAAATCAAAGGTAGGTATCAAAATTCATACCAATTGTACTACCACAGAGATGTAGGAATACATATGAAACACAGACTGATACCTTGGATAGAATTAGTTAAAACTATTTCTTAAAAAAACGCTTTGTGTTAAAATATGTTCCTACATATAAAAACAATACGAAAGATTCTTACCTCGATAAGAGCAATTCCCAGAATAACACCGGAGATGATTAATGTGGCGTCCGAGGTTTTCTTCAAACAACCTACCTATAAAACAAAACGCTTTAATTTAAACTTTCAGTAAAACTTAAAGTACTTCCACCAGGTGGGAAACAGTTTGGTTTAAGCCTTCAACATGAACTACTTTTTAACCTTTTTTAAAAATTTCCCGATTTTCATCTATTTTTACAGAGCAACTGAGCGGGGTCTGCATGTGATATGAATGTTGATTATTTCGCAACTGAACCAATTCAACATGCTCATGCTACTGGTCCTAACTACTGGGTATCCATTTAAAAAAATATATAGCCTTCCTCCTCCGAGCTCATAATTATTTATTTAGCTTTCAACATGCAGATTCTAAGCCTGCAAGATGAGGTATGATCCAAACGCTGATTTCCGTAAATGAACCAAGTCAGAGGGGATTTGCAATTCAATTAGTCCCTTGTCCAAAGAGCTAGCCACACATACAAAATACATCTAGTCATTCTGCCATAGGTCTTAATTTTAACATAATAACTTGCAACCCTTTCTAACATTGTATTCATGGAAATTATAGTTACATTATCTCACATGCACATAAAATAATTGACCACTTAGGTAGTTCCCGATAAAATTCGGTGATAATTTTCGCAAATAGCCTGCCTTCAAATGCATCGCAAATCGACATTATTTTCCATAACACAATACGTACATAATAGATTGAAATGATATGCACACAATGTAGGTACACATATTATGTGACTTATTTATAAGTAGATAGCCACCACCTAGCGATACAAAAATGGGTACTCTCCCTACTGTCTCTACCAAGTTCTAAAAGACACTTAGCTAAGTTAAGTAATTTGTCACATGTAAACATGTCAATTTTAGTTTGTTTATGGAGAGCAACTGTAGGTACTACGTCCACAAGCATAGCCAACTACACAAAAATCCAAACTGCCAATTTTGAACAGATTCTGAAATCACATCTCAGTATCTGTAGATCTGATCATCATCAACATAAATTACAGTCAGTGAACTTTATCAATAGACAACATAAGTCTAATATACAGTCACTCATATAGTTCTAGCAGACGTACAGCCATAACTACAAGTTGTTAGTAAATAAAGCTACACACTATTGAGATAATCTCCTAATTTTCCACTGACAAATTGTAATTCGTGTATACTTCATACGCTAGGCTGCTACATCCTATACTAAACAGGACACCGATATTCTCAACTGTTATACCTATAGTTACCACCTATTATTTAAATATGAGATATTTATAAAATGTAGCCCCCACCCCCGCCTAAATTAGTGACTTTATTTCGCTTCAAAACAGTTCCATTAACAGCTTCGGGTTTTTAATGATTTCATAAAGTAGTAGGATGACCAAATTACTGATGACACTGGTGTGTGTACTATGCCATAGTTGAGTGAGAAGAACCACTCCAGTACAAAGTATATTGTCAAAGAAACTGACTTTTTTTATCAACAGTCGAGTCGAATTCATATCAGAATTCAATTAGCGTTGAACTTTGCTAGTGCCAAAGTTCAAACACGTGGACAAAGTTGAATCAAATTAAACACTTGAATTTAGCACTACCCCTCTCATCAGGTAGAGCAATGCACATTATTTTATGGATCGAAGACGATAAACTAGTGAGAAAGGTTTTATAGAAACTTTGTAATGATAGTGTGGTCATGTTAAAAGAACTAAGTCATAAAAATAGTACGTTTAAAAACACTTTCTGCTTCATAAAATTTTGCTCTACCTAATACATCTTAAAATAGAACAAAAACTTCTATGAAAGTCCAAAGCAGATCAAAAGGTTTTAGCAACATATAGGGTAATAAATTGGCGTTATATCTTCGATATGAAAATGACAGTGTTATTTCATTAGAAATTATGAAAAACGTAATCATCGTAGGTATAAAATGGGAAGGAACATTCCTGGGCAGGCAGACAATTTGGGTCTATCTAAGTATCAACTTGTCTGTCATTGGTTCATGACAATCAGCACCTAAATATAGGCTGGCATTGCCTTGACCAGGTGAGTAAGAGGCCCCCCGACATGCCCATAGTGACCAATCAATCAGGAGAACAAGGGGCCCTGTTGTAAAAGGCGTTGAAATAAATATTAAAGTTAAAAAACATTGCAGTAAGATGAAACATTACCAGTGAAGGCAAAAGCAAGGGCAAATAGGTTTCGATTTTAAGATAAACAATGAAAATTGCATTCTGAACTGTATCTTATTAACCTCTCAGGAACCCAAATCCCAAATCAGCTAGCTCAAGAGCGATAGAGCAATTCATCGGTCATCAACAGAAGCCAATTCGGGTCAACAACAACCAACTAATGAACCAAATCACTCAAATTAAATGTAGAAAAGGTCAACTGGTAGGTTGGTAGGTACTCTGCCACCACTAGTCGACGAGAATTACATATCCACCACATTCAAGCAACCGACCGATTTAACCCTTCGTAGACCGGATGCGCCCCCCCCCCCAACCCCGGCACATATTCTCAGATTGTTCGAAAACACCTAAACCGATTTAATTGAAATTTGGAACCAATTCACTGCATTTTCTTACAGTTCTTTTGATGTAAAAATATTCTTGGGGTGACCGACCCCCTTATGATCACGGGATGGCCATCTGAAATAAATGAAATTTGGTCAAAATGGGAAAAATGCACATTTTACAAAAAATCAATACTAAAGTCAAAAATGACTAAATCGATAATATTTGGTAGATATACTGTAATTAGGTTATCATTTAACATATTTCGGGTTTTTAAAAATATTGATTTTTTAACCAGGTGCAACCTAAGAGCCATTTTTGAAAATCTTATCTTTGAAATTTAGATAAACGTATTGAACACATTTTCTTTAAAGAATTGTTGTCTAGCAGATGCCTCACCATTGTTGAAAATTTCATTAAAAAATATCAACCCATAAAAATGTTATCAAACTTTTTGTGTAAATAATACTCATAGATGGCCCATAGATGCATCTAGAAAGGAAAATGTCAAATTTAATTTCTTAATAAAATATTAACAATCCAGTGGCATACCTCGTCTTCACGTGACATGAATTAGTGTGCCAAGTAAAATAGTCAGCAACTTTATCCAAAAGTTAAGAATTGAGATCGGACCTGGCCAACACATTTAAAATCAATTTTTCTAAAAATTCTATTTGAGCAAATAAAATCATTCCAAAACTACTAAATTTTGAGTAAACAATCAATAATGATCAATCATTTGAAAAATTGCCAATTCAAATTTTAATTATTTTACTCAAGGAACAATTTCAGCTTAATCGGGCCTATGCCAACTAGAAAATGAAAAAAAAATCCTCACTTTATGACGTCATAGGACCGCTAACCTAGGCCCAGTATTGATTTTTGAAAATGGAATCTTCCTTGTCATGGGGCAGGTGTGTGCCAATTTTCAGCTAAATCGGTCCATGGGAAGGATGTTAGTTTAGTGGGTGGTGGTACCCCACCAAGTCTACCAAGGGTTAAGGTCGAAAACAAAAGTTTGAATGAAAAGCTTCATTCAAGTCTTAAAACGGATGATTTATATATTTACATACACACTGCATTATTCCTCCTACTAGCTAGCTGTGAAAAATCCAAAGGTTAAAATCAAATGACAGCAAATTGTATTATCAACTGCAAGGATAATTGTCAAGAATTCATTCTTCACTTGTTTGATTGATTTCTTTATAAAAATGCATCAAACTTTTTTTTTACTTTCCTCCATCTAATGACACTGCACTGTGGCGTCTTTATGTAACAATTTCTGTTCTCTTTGCACTGCTAATCAATATCACGAAACAACACAACACACACCACGTTGATAGGTATTTAAAACGCAACCAGAAACTTGATGATATGATGATGCTAGACTTTGGTACATCATATTTGATCAACTTTCACAAATATATCGTGGGTATTCATTATATTTTGTACACTTAGTAAATAATAAAAAAAAAACTAATGTATCGTAAAAAAAAGTTACTGCTGAGCACATAAATTATGAAATCGGAAAAAGTTGTCGTATGAAACCTATTGTGGCTAGCTAGTTATACGAGTATATGTGTAAAATAATGTCATCCAATTCGGTCCAAATTTCAAGCAATCTGCATCATACAAACGTAGGTGTTATATTGATGTATTGTTATGATTATGACATCATTAAACCACAAAAAAAATCAACAGACGAAACAACATTAAATCTGTTGAATGTATTTCCTCGTAGAATAAGTTAATGCTACATACAAATTGTATAGAAAATATTACAAATTCATTTTTTTGTCAATGGAAACTGCTATAATAATACAATGTCTCCCTTTCAAACATCTTTGAAAAGTAAATCAAAGTATGATTGTGAAATTAAACGTCGTATGTTTCCCTTCCAGGCATCCTTAAAAAGTAAATCAAAGTATGATTGTGAAATTGAACGTATTGATCAGCTTAAAAGCAAGACATTTATATTTTTAAAATATTTTAGCAGGAGAAAATTTAACATGTTCGGATGAATAGTATTAGAACTAGAAATCATCCCCCAATAATTACATCAACTAGAGATAATAAATATAGATACAACTTGTTTAAATGTTCACATAAAAAGACGACTCTCTAACAATCCTATTTCGAGCATTAAGGATAAGAATTAGGTCACTACTGATCTAGCAAAATGACTACTCAAAATGTATCAGATCAAAAAATGTACCTATGTACATATCATTCCGATTTAGCTTTGATCTGTACACCAAACCTAGCTACAATATATAGTAGCATCAGAACCTCTTATTTACTTACATAATTGATTGTAATCTTTCATACAGTTGTTAATAAAAAAAATTAGTTAGATCATCAAGCCTCGACTATCACATTTTTTATTAGGAAGTTCATGTATAATTATCGCTATAGTTTCTATGGCAGTGACATAATGTAGAAGCATCAGAATTACTAAAAAAATAAATATTTATTTCAGGTGTAAGTTTCAATTAGACAAACTATCATTAAAACAAATAGAATTCTAAGATTTCAGACCAATTAGAGATGTGACAGAATCCGGATCAGTTACCAATTATTTATAGACGTCAAACAATCTGATACGAATAAACAAAGTACAAGACTAAAGTATGTATATCTAACTTCACTCACAGTTTATAAATACAATTGTATAAAAAAATCCTATAGTAAAGTAATACCCCAGAATAGAACCAGTTTGACGATGAATAAAAATCTAAAGTCCATAAAGTTATTTACATAGACTTTAGAATAGGAAACCATTATTAAATATCTATGAATACTAATTCTTGCCGTCGATAATGCTTTTTTACATGCACAGACGGTAATGGGGAATAGTAATACCCCCTTCTAAAATATCATACTTCCAATACATGGACTGAGATAAAACTTGGAATGTTTTAGGGGAAACGATTTTTTAGGAAAAAAATCAATGAGAATAAAGTCACCTGGTCCAAAAATTAAAGTTCGTCCGATTTTCTTCAAATTTGGTCCACTGGGCAAGTAGTAACATAAAGCCAAAACTACATATGTTTGGCCAAAATCACTTAAATGGCTCTAAAATTCAAACTAAAAATCCAATCTTCAGAATTAGAAAAGCATTATGTAGAAAATTGGATGCCTCCGTTTGTGTTTGCTGGTCTGTGAGGTCCACCATACCAGGGCAGGTCCATAAAATTTATGTTTTTTTTCAAGTGAGTTTTATAACTAAATGATTAAAAATGGCTTAATATTAGTTTTAGTTCATTTCTAGAGGTTTTGGAATAAAAAAAGAAGATTTTTAATGCATTGGCTGGACCTCAATTTCTGACTTTAAATAAATAAATATAAATGACTTTTCTACTTGGTAGACTTATAAAGTAGGTGGCATCAGATATGTAAAGACATGCGGAATTTGAGGCAATTAATTTAGCAAATTAAATTTCACTCTTGCCCTATCTAAATATATAAGAATTTCAGATCTGCTCAATGCTGAGAACATATCCCATCATAACATTTTATGGCCGATTAAACTTTTCTGAAATTTTTATCAAATGAAAAACATGTGCTGGGGCACAATTGGGTGAATTCGGAGAAAATGCTATCACTTGGATTTTGTTTATTTCAAAAACAATTAGAAACAAAGGCTTTCAGGTTGCACCCTGGGCACACAAATTTATATTTTCAAAAATTTATTCAATTTTATCATTATTTGACAGCACAATTGATTTTTATGTAAAAAGTACATTTTGTCCAAATTAGATCACGTGAACTTGGGGGGGGGGGTCGGAACTTGGAAATTTTTATACAAAAAGTACTACCGACAGGGGGTTGAAAGGTTTACAAAATAAAGGCGTATCAATCGTCAAGCTGAAAATTTTTATTATGAAAGAGAATAGCATTGAAGTAAAAGAAAAGAATCACAAATGTTCAATATCTCTACTCCATTTTCTTGCACAATTACCTTATATCACATTACATCATTTACTGTCTTGACACCATACCTGAGAGACTTCCAGATGGCATTCCTACCCAACTTGAAATTAGGCTCAGCAACCCGATTTTCGCTCGCCATACTCTCTAAGTGGATTGCAAAAAAATCTAAATCTGCCAAAGTCAAAAGGACCAAAGCATTTCCACAGACATCCAAATCGGGACGGAAGGCTCTGTGGTGGCGCCGGCATCCTTATTAGAAAAGATGACACTATTATCTCTGAACACAGTATCCCTGCTGGCACCTTCTCTTCCAGCCATCGAGCTAAGATGCGTGCCATTTAGAAGAGCTTTCAAAACATCACAAATTTTGATTACAACAGCGTCGCCATCTTCACAGACTCTCGGTCCAGAATTCAGAAGCTCAGGTCCCAATAAACAGAACGACAAAGTGGGCAACAACATTTGTAGTAAAGTCAATGACCTCCATCACAGAAAGATCATCTTCCAATGGGTCCCCTCCAACTGTGGAATGAGAAACAATGAAACAGCTGACAATCTGGCCAACAGAGGAGGTGAACTTCCCAATGACTCCGTCGCTCTCGCCGTACTCATTGCCAAAGCGGCCAACAGATCCTGCATTCCTCCGCCTAAATCCATGGATTTTGATGTTAAGTCCCTCATCTATCACGTAAGAATCGGCCACTGTCTGATGTCCAACGCGTACAAAGAGAAAAACAATATTAGCAACTCCAACGGCCTAGATGCTCGTTCTATAATGTGAGCCCAAAAACCACGGAACACTTTGTTCTTGACTGCCCGACTCTCGTTACCAAAGGAATCCAAACTATTAGCCTTATCATCAACAACTATGATGCAGAACCTAAGACCTTCATGTAGTTCCAGGTGGCTTCCGGGTTGGCCTGACGCGTGTGGGACCCTGGCGGACCTAAAGACGGCGGCTACTTGAAGAAAGAGGATCAGTATATTTATCTTTTAGTTCTTTACTCATATGTAAATATATAAAAATAAACATAATTCTATTAAGCAAATCGGCTAATCAGAATTCTAAATTATCTGGACAAATGAATCTTGATCTAATCGTAAAATAGGGCATGTTTAATAAGCCATGAATGATTAGGATCTGATTGTGATTTCAAATTTGGTAGAAACAGAATAATATAATTTTAAACCTTCGTAACCATTGAAAACATTTTAACAAGTTAATTTGGCGCGGTAAATACGAGTTTAGAAATTGAAACATAGTACTAATCTTTATCGTTTGGCATTAGCTACATCTTATATCAAGGATATGTAGGTGAACATAGCACTAAAAGACAATTAAAACGGCGACTCATTTCTTCAGAATTAATTAGCCGCCTAATTCTAACTCAATAAAAATGTGTGTTTCACAAAATAAAGTAAGAATTGCAATTTTGTGATGAGAACACAACAAATGTTAGATCTAGCAACAGATTTGGTTGGTATGGAACCCGGGTTTTAGATTGACGAATATATAAACATGTTTGCAGTTTGCTGAGAAATAAATGACCCCAAACTGCTTTTAGACAGCGAACAGTTTTTCTATATATAGGTACCTACCCATGTAAAGTAAAATCTTATTGTATGCAGTTAGGTACGAGTATAGACACTGGAGCAGCGAAACAAGGCTCAATTCTGTTATTTACGAGACAGAACAAAATGCTACAAATGTGTATCATGTACGAGTATCTATCATCATGGCTTTTAACATTGTTAGAAGCTAAACACTTTCATCCCAACTAAAACAAAATGATTCGAAAAAAAAACGTCTGCATACAATGCTCGGTACACAACATTTGACACCATTTGTAACATTTCTTCTTTTCAACGTTCTATGCTTATGTACTTTTATGTAGCTATTGAGGAAATTCAAGCAAAACAAATTGTCTGCTTGCTCATACCCTAGAATCATATAAAGGTTAATCAATATTTCACTATGGGCTATATTATAAAAGTGGATATTTCATCACCACCTGTATTTGCTTATATCTAACTTTCTCAACCATAATATGAAAAACGAGATACGAAAAGGCAATCTATTTGATAAATCTGTCAACCCTCGCGATATTTTTAATTTGATTTCACACGGTAGCTAGCTGTGTACTGCTCGCCAATGCATAGAATTGAAGAATAAAAAGCATTTTGAAAAATTCATGCAAAAAAGTATAGGTTATTAGTTGATCTTTTCAAACACTTCCATTTTAAGTCAAGAAATATTCCTTCACTTATCACCAAGTCAGTTGGGATTACCACTGCTAAGATGTAAGTAGATAGTATACCAGTCCGACTTGTGAAAACAGCAACGTACCTATATAATGTGGTTTTCTTTACCGAATAGATAAATATGAAGAAACGATTCAATAATTACTAGAAAAATTCAAATTGAAAACGTGGCATAAAGGTGACCACGAGTTGTGACAGCACTATAGAGTAAAGATACATAGAGATGTGATTGCACTATAGAATAAAGATCATAGAGATGTGACTGCACTATAGAGTAAAGATACATAGAGATGTGACTGCACTATAGAGTAAAGATACATAGAGATTTAATTGCGCCATAGAGTAAAGATACATAGAGATGTGACTGCACTATAGAATAAAGATACATAGAGATGTGACTGCACTATAGAATAAAGATACATAGAGATGTGACTGCACCATAGAGTAAAAATACATAGAGATGTGACTGCACCATAGACTAAAAATACAGAGAAATGTGACTGTACCATAGAGTAAAGACACATAGAGACTAATCAAGAGCATGAATACATAGAGGTGTGACTCAAATGGTCAAAATATACACTTTATTTGACTAATACAGAATGTCTGGTCGGTAGACTTTAGGAGGGGGGAATATCCCAATTTTTTTCATTGTTTGAAAACGACTAAATCGATTGCCATTAAATTTGGAATCAGTGTACCAAATAACTTTTTCTTTACAAAAATGTCTTTCTTGTGAACGTGGGAGAACACCAATTTTTTATTGCTTGTCACATCATGAAAAGTATATATTTAAAGTAAATTGAAACAACTTTTTCGCCGATTTTTTCAGCATAAGAAAAATACATTAAGTGACCCTTTGAGTGGACAATCTAGCACTTTATTCACGGCTGTGCAATAAATCGAAATTCAATATTTTTCAAAACAATTTCATGGATTTATATCATTATTGAGTACCTAGTGAACCTACATACTAAATATGAAATCAATCGGTCAAACTTTTTGGACCTGAGGAAGTCATCGATACGTCCCTAGCTCGGCCCCATTGAAGATTAATTTCTTCAAAAAAAATCGTTTCATCTAATGTTGTCTTAGCTATCTGTGTACCAAATTTCAGCCCAATCCGTCGGCGGGAAGTACGATTTTTAAGGGGGTAGTTTAACCCCCTCCTGGAAGTCTACCACGTTAATTTAGCAAAGCTTACGAAACATTAATGCAATTTATCCAAAGAACAGATTCATAAAATTCTCAAATTATGTGTGTACAGTACATAGTTTAATGAGAAGATGTCAAAACAAAATTCGTAAAACTAATTTCGGAATTGTATTATTGCCTTCGAAAGCTAAATCAAAAAAGAGTGAAGGAAAATTTCACTTAACACTTGCGCGCAGAAGATCATAATTAGCTACTTCCTCTTCCAGACTTTTAACCTTATATGTGATAACTAAATACGTATGTACGACAGTGAACGTTTAACCACATTGAAAACCAACTATCAAAATAGTTTCAAATAGATTCATTTACCCAGCTATCTGACAAATCAGACGCAGAAGTTGGGCCGGTCCAGTCATTTTTTTAATTACCAACTAAAATACGGTGAATCAATAATCAATAGCTACAATAGGCATACATCTATTTTTAGAAGTTTTACACAAATATAGGTTTAACCAAATTTAAGCGATCTATTATTATTTAACCAAAGTAATTGTTCAAAGGTCATCTTAAATTGTTCTGAAGGCCATGACGTCATAAGTGACCTAACATAGTCAGAATAAATTGCATAAATTTAATATATTTGTGATAAGTCAACTAATAATATTGGAAGTATTTCAACTGAAAAAATATACAAAATTAGTTAATTTTATTTATTTTAAATTTTAGTAATTTAAAATATTTAAAAAATGCAATGTAGAATGATGATAGGAATATTTTTTCTAATCATATTGATATATAAAATGTGTTTTAGTTTCAAGATATAAGAAATCTATGGTCTCCATCACAAAGCAGTTTTTGAGACATTCACATTCTTATACCTACATGATGTGGGACAACCTGAGCCCTCACCTCCCTCCTAAACCAGACGACCTACAGTTGCTGTGATACAAGGAAAAGAACTAAATCTAGTGTAAATACATAGCTAGACGAAATAGATTTGTTTATTTCAAAAACAGAAGAAAAATCGACTAGTTAATGAATAAGCACCAAAAAGGCCAAATTATTGCTGGCAATTTTTCAAATGGTTAACATGCTGGCTAAGATTTCAATAATTGTATGCACTTTAACGACAGTAAGCAGTACCTTTAGGGAGACTATTTTCGTTGATGGACTTAATTTTAAGGTTACAGCTATAAATCAAATGAAATAATCATTTATATATAAAATACCGGGACTCTTAAGAAAATTGAGACCCTAGTAACCTCCACAGCTTTAATTTTGTTAATAAATCTGATTTCACATTCTGACCCCCTTCACAACCCAATCCATTCAATTCCAGTACAGGTAGTGATGGTGGTGGTCTAACTAATTAGTCAATAGGTTAAAAAAGCTCATCGCCAGCTCCTAATCAGCTCCAATTTTGACACCGAACATTCCTAATTTAATTAATCGCAATAAGTTGAATGACGACAACGTTAATTAATGTATAGTTAACCTTAACAAAGTAATCAATAGTTGTCTAATCAATTTTGATGGTCTGCACTACATGCCATTTTCTGCCATTAGAAGAGGATCCATATTTATAGACAGATACGTCAGACAGCTTTTTTAATACCAAGATTGAATTTATCGATCGATCAACCGGCATGTTTTGGCAAAAACAGATTTGTTTCACAAATATATAGAGTCATGTAGGTATAGTGAACGACTCTACCAACTGAGCCAACAGTCTGTCAATTCACCAGCCAATTGATTAATTGAATACCTTGTTAAACCTATGTATGAGTTGTATTTAATCCATATACCCAATCGAATATTATGTACATTAGATGATAGTATGCATGCAAACCCCTTTATAGTTAGCAAAATTTACAAAAACTATCATCGAAAATGAGAATAGTTTGTGTGATACGTCGGATAAATCAATCCACCCTTCCATCAATTAATGCTATTGTGTTCTATCTATTTTTAAAACAAGACACGTTTTGTACATAATGCAATGAGCAAAAAATGCTTCAATAAATACGAAACCTATCCACTCTAAGAGAATATGCCATCTACAGAACAATTATTCATGCGATAGGATAAAGATTAATTTTATTGATTCATTTTGCATACGGGAAATAAATTTGCAAAAATATGTAAGAAATAAAACGTCAGGATTGCTGTGAATGCACATTGTGTAGATAGCAGCACAACACAGCCCAACAATCCAGAGGTCAGGGGAAACCAAATCCCATCCTGATGAGTGAGGAGGCAGGAAACAGTGAAGTCGTAGTTCAGGATTTCATACTTTTCCAGGATGGATTGGGGTGAAATTTAGTGCAGAATTTGTTTTGAAAAATATCGATAAGGGTGCTGATGACGTCATCATGTCGAAAAATTAAATTTGTGTAGGCCCAGTAGGCACTCAGTAACACAAAATCCAAACATTTTTTTAAATATTGATTATCAATTTTTGGGTTAAAATCACCTAACTTGCTCAAATTCGAAATTTAGAACTTGGAAGGTAATAGAAATATTGGATGGCTCACTTTTATCGTTGCAAACTGGGGACAGGTGTATAAAAATTGAGTCTTTAAAATGTGAATAAATTCATCTATTTGATTTAAAGTAGCTATTTGTAGTTTCTATGTCATTTCTGGTGGTTTTGAAATTATTTCCAGTGCTAAAAATGAATTTCGGAAAAATTTAAATTTTGACACATCGGCCGAAAAAGTGGACGTTAATTTCTGACTTTGGAGCTCTATGTGATCCTTTTTACTCGGCACACTTATAACATACCAGATAAAGAATCGATGTGCACCGCATTGAACGAGTCATATTTTATGAGGATATTAATTGTTCTATCGTTCCTATCAAAATATATAGAATTTTCATTTATTTTAATTTTTGACACCAACAAAATCATAAATCTTTTTGGAGCAATGTTTTGTAATGGATTTTTTTACAGCTGATAGAAATTAGTGCTGACTAACCTCCTCAAATTTGAAACACAAAAACAAATCAGTATAATTCAAAAAATAAAAATTATCGATTTTTCTTGGCCCTGGTCATAAAATTCACTATTTTTAAAAACCCGTAATAGAGTAATATAAAATAAAATGGACAAAAGATCAAATATATAATGTTAAATAGATATTTTGCCAAAGGCTTTAACATTATATTTTTGATCTTTTGTCCATTTTATTTTATATTATATTATCCAAGATCATGGTGACTAACATTAAA
>JAUYWI010139194.1:0-20026 GCA_034780595.1 Parotoplana pacifica | reverse complement strand
ATCCCCTAGGATCTTCCCCATTCCTCAGATATCCTCTAGGATCTTCCCCAACCTCAGATATCTCCTAGGATCTTCCCCAACCTCAGATATCTCCTAGGATCTTCCCCAATCCTCAGATATCCCCTAGGATCCTTCCCAATCCTCATATATCTCCTAGGATCTTCCCCAATCCTCAGATATCCCCTAGGATCCTTCCCAATTCTGAGATATCCCCTTGGATGCTCTCTAATCCCAGATATCCCCTAGGATGCTCTCTAATCCCAGATATCCCCTAGTATCTTCCCCAATCCTCAGATATTCACTAGAATCCTCCTCAACCTTAATTGAAGATTATTGTTTTGTTCTTTTAAAATTCACAAATTATATTACAACAAGAATATTAGACTCTGATTTATTTTGTCGTAATTTTTATGTCTAAATGTAAGTAATAAATAATATTTTCGTAATAACATGCAAGTTATGTTTCTTTCTTTTGCATGCTAAAATTAGCAGTTTTTTCAAAGGAGAATATAATATATGTCATTTTATAGCCTCCATTTTGAATAATGTCATGTACAGGTTTCAAATTTCAGAATTACATAATTCCGTTTATACATTTTGCAAAACAAGACTTTCATTTTTAACCATTTAAATCGTAATTGAGAAATGTTTCGTTTTTAAAAAGAAAAAATTGTTTTCCTACATATTTTTTGGAAAAAATAATCGATGCTAATGTATTCTAAATGTACAATGACGTAGAAAGATGGCGTAGTAGTATCTTGCACTTGTAATTATCAATTCTGTGTTTTATTCGAATCCATAGCTGGAAATTAATGTTTTGTGCATTTCTAAATCGATAATTTCAAAAGCCAACACACTACAAATTTTATTTCTTGATTGTATGCAACAGATGATTGATGACATAAAAGACTGTTTATATTTCACTTATGATAGCCATTTCGATGGGTATTTTAGTGATTATTTCCTCAGGGGTGATCCGAGTTAGCAAGATAAATGTACGTATTTTCTACATAAATTCTGTGCCATTTTAAGTTCAGCTGGAACTGAATATTTATTTCTGGGTAGATTAGCTACATCTCTTAGTTTGTGAATGACCAACAGTTTTTGTCGTAGCCGTTCTTGCTAGCACACGATATTGACCTTTTTACCCGGAGCCCATATCCGGCATTGTGTTTATTCATTCATTTTGTACCCTGTTCATACCGAAAATCTGAATTTGATGTCTAATCTGAACGGCTAATTCTATGGTTACAGACACGGACGGTGTAGTCAGTCAGAAATTTCTGCGTCTCCAAATTTACAGTAAATAGTTCGATAACACGTAATGTTTATTTGTTTATTTAATCAGACTACAAGAACTGAACTTCGAAAGCACATGGCTCAATTTGGCAATGATTTACTAAAGGAAAATGATGTTGGGCTAATTATTGATGGAGACGTAAGTTTCTTAGCCAATTATTTTCCTTTTTTTCTATAAATGTTAATATATCATTATTTGTTGTTTTCTAAAAAGTTTTCAAAACAGAAGTTACATATTTTACTTTTTTATTTACAGAGCTTGAAATACGCCTTGTCGTGTGATTGTAGGCAGGATTTCTTGGATGTTGCTAAGTCTTGTAAGGCAGTCATTTGTTGCCGGTAAGACGTGTTTATCTTTCTTTATAACAAAAGTTTTACATTAATAGATTTATTTGTGGAAAGTATGATGGGTGAGTGGGTGGGTGGTAATATTTAATCAATTTGTTCTATAAACTGGAGGGGGTCAGGAAAATGAAGTTTTCAATCATTTTTAAAATAGTTATTATTTTTATCACACAATAAACTCACAATGCTATTTTATCATATCTGTTTAATAAACTAATTTTGTGACTAATTTCTATGATTACAATTCAAAGAATGGCCAGCATTTTATCGACAACACAAGAAATTGTATCCAATTCAAACGATTGTTTTTGGGAAATAATCTGCCTATTGATAGCTCGCTCTAGTTTTTATGTGGTGGGGACTTTTACCAAAGGACAGCAGACCAATAAAAGACATATTTGAATGGGATGCATTTCAACAGCTCATAGACAACTCATTTCAAAGCTACATGTGAAATGCCAATTAGAAGACAGATATTATGGGGTGGGACTTGGCTAGTTACTAAACTGGATTGTATAGTGCCAATTAATTTAACACGCAAACGATGTATTTTAATTTTTGTTCTATGGATTGTTTTTTAAAGAAGGAAATTACACTTGGTTTTTTTACCAACTCTCTTTTATCAATAGCATAGGATTCTAAATTTATTGGTTTCAGTGTCTGTATTACGTATTTTGTTCTAGTGTCAGTCCATTACAAAAGGCGGAAGTTGTTGAACTTGTACGATCCAGCGATTCGGATTCGGTCACACTTGCCATAGGAGATGGTGCCAATGATGTCGGAATGATTCAGGTGAGTGCTTGATATGTAGAATGACATCTGTACTACCTGCAGCAAACAGTAAAAATAATAAATTAAAATCTGTCAAGCCTTCGACAGTACTAACATCATAGAAATGAATATAGTCGAACTAAAAGATGTGCAAAATAATATGACTTCAACATAATTTTCAAGATCAAATCAAAACTCCGTAATCATGTTACACAAATGAATAGTACGAATGGCGTACCTTTTTGTGGCACAAACGAACCTTTCCGGGGGTCGTATTTCCGATCTTAATGATTATACAATGCTTTGTTTAATTTATTGAAAAGTGACACTACTAAACAGCTTTCAGTCAAGTGCGTTTTCGTAACAATGCCATGATCAACAGTCAAAATAGGTGAAATTCAGAGATTGCTTTTAGAGCATTATTTATCTATGTAATTGCCACTACTGTCTATTTTAATTAGAAATCTAAACATTGTGCATAACTTTATATTTGTTTAGTCCAAACTGTTTGTTGGGACATTAAATAGAATTTTAATGCTATCAAAATTGAATAAGAATGACATTGTTCACAGATTTGTTAGTTTAACGACATAGAAATATAAATAGAGTAACAGTATTAATGGAAATAGCAATAACTACCATAAATTAATTTTGAAAACTGCAACCCCTTCTTTCTCTCTCTCTCTCTCACGCACCCCATAAACTCTGGTCTCTATGATCTACATGATGACTCATCCTTCGTACTTTGTTCCGTTCCAGGCAGCGCACGTGGGTGTTGGAATCAATGGAATGGAAGGTCTGCAGGCGGCTTGTTCCTCAGACTATGCCATCGCCCAGTTTCGCTTCCTCAACAAACTTCTGCTGGTGCACGGTGCTTGGAACTATCACCGGCTGACCAAGCTGATTCTCTACAGTTTCTACAAGAACGTCTGTCTGTATGTGATTGGCTTCTGGTTTTCCACACTCTCTGGCTTCTCTGGACAGATTATATTTGAAAGATGGACCATGGGTGTTTATAATTTGGTGGGTTTAATTGGCGATTTTTTCTCTCAAAGGAAAATTCATAATATTTTTATTGCGATAACCGCTACCTAGATACGGAGAAATATTGAGAAAATGTTATCCGAATGTTTCATTTATTTTGGTCAAAGAATTTGTTTAACCTACGTACTCTCGTCGCAGCTAAACTTCGCTTGGAAAATTTTAATATTTTAAGTTTTTTTTTTCAATTTTGCGATAGTTACAGAGGTGGCCACACTCTGACAGATTAACCCCACTTGTTCCAACACATTAAACAATCCAGGGAAAAAAAGGAACGCTACATGACCTCAAATTACCGGGTGTCCCTAAAATCACTGCCACTTTTTGAATTTCATACTTCCCGTGAATGGTTTGAGCTAAAATTTGGTACACGGCATGTGTACCCTGGAAAGATTAATCGACAAAATATCCCTTTTTGAGAAAAAATCAATATGGGGGCGGTGACGTCACACAGGTCAAAAATTTTAAGGGTGCTTCGAATTTGGTGTGTGGGTCCATTAGGCACTCAGTAACACAAATGCATAAAATATTTTTGGCCATAAGCAATTTTAACCAAAAATATCGATAATCAATATTTTCAAAGATATATTTATGGATTTGTGTTACTGAGTGCCTAGTGGACCTGCACACCAAATTTGAAGTTGCAACCAGGGTTGATCTGCGACGTTAATTTCTGAAATCGGTTTTCAAATGAGGCTCGTCCATTTATAGAGAGATAGATTGCTGGCAAACTTTCCTGTTTCTGGTTTTAGTTTTTCACTTCCATGCCGCCCATTGCTCTGGGCCTGTTTGACAGAAGTTGCAGTGCTGATAACTGCCTCAAGTATCCGCAACTGTACCAGGCCACGCAAACAGCTCAAACCTTCAATCTCAAGGTACCTACAGTGTTGTTTAGTTGGGTATTTGAAAGTTACCTGTTGCCCTTTGAAATCTTCTGTAGTAATTTTTCTCCGTTGTAATTAATGAATTTTGTTTATTACGTGCCTACACATATCATCATGTGCAGAACAATAAATAATCAAATTATTGTTCCTGATAAGTGGCAATTAAATTAATTAATTTCAGGTGTTCTGTATGTGGGTATTGAATGCCATCTTTCAGTCTGCAATTGTGTTCTGGCTTACACTGTCAACAATGAGTACAGGTACGTTGCCGGGGTGGTTTTCTGTGTTATGAATTTCTGCGGTTTGTTTAATGATTCGTCTTCTGTCATTTTATAGATGTTGTATTTTCTGATGGAAAAGTTGGAAGCTTGTTTTTTCTTGGAAATGCCGTTTATACGGTGAGTTGTTTGTAGTATTAATTTTGAGTTAATTGATTTGACTTAATTTTTTAATACTTGGTATTTAGATATAAATTAATATCTATGTTATCTATTGATTTAACCACGAAATTGAAATGTGATTCATGTTTTGATAAAAATTATTTTCTAGTTTGAGTAATAGAACAATTTTATAAGTGGGTGCAAAATGAATGTCGTTTTGTTCTAAATATATGAAAAGAAAAAGGATTCAGATTGAGAAAAGTATACAACCAATAATGTTATCATTTTTACACAACCTAGACAGTGGTGATAAGATTGTTGTGCGAAAATTTCGACACCATTGTGTTCGTATACTTTCCTTAAATTGATAGCCCAGGACAGCTGTTTCGGCCTTGTTAGGCCTCATCAGTCAGGCATAATCACAGCCTGAGCAATCAATATAAAATGTTCGTATATTTCATATCAAAGTATAAAAGAGTGAACAAATCTCTCTAGTTGCATAAGAAGAGAGAAAATAGAAGATATTCGGAAGAAATACATATATTGGAAAGCCTGGGTATTTATTAAAGGGCACTCACGCTGTCAAAGCAAGTTCTGGCCAAATAATGTGTTAAGAGTAATAATAATAATAATAAAAACAGATATACTTTGATAACAAGATACTACTTATTTATATTACTCGTCATAAGATAGTTGTGTGAAACTTTGACATCATTAAATTGGATCTAATTTTTGTGATATACATACATATTTTGATTGATTAAAACTAGATTTATTTTGCATCCCTCCTGTATAATATCTTGTTGGTCCAATGCAGTATGTGGTCATTGTGGTGACGGTGAAAATTGGCCTGGAGCATACAGCCTGGACCTGGCTATCACACCTGGCTATCTGGGGCTCACTGGCGTTCTGGTTTGTGTTCCTGGTAATATACAGTCACGCTTATCCCACGTTCAATATCGGAGCGGATATGGTTGGCTTGGTATGTTCTCTTTGTTCATCTTTGCATAACATTTCTTTGATTCATTGTTGTTGTACGGATGGAAATAAGATTGATCGATTCATAGTTTATTTAGTATCTTGCTACGATTATTATTGCTCATTTACTTATAATAAAACGGATGCCTCTAATAATAGATGAGTTTGTTTATAAGAAACAGCCATTTTATTATAAGTAATTAGCCATAGAAATCATATGTTGCATACATATTTAGTAGAGTCACTTATTGTTAATGCTAAATATCTATGGTGTTGTACTGTTAAGCAGCACTTCTGTTCTACTTGTGTACTTGATGAATATCGATCTTGATTTTAGGATAGTGCCCTGTTCAGTTGTGGCATCTTTTGGTTTGGTATGTTCGTCATCCCAACCATCGCACTCACCAGGGATTTTGCCTGGAAAGCGTAAGCCAACTATCAGTTTGTTTTTGTATAAGTAATCATTTAATTTATCAAAATAAAATTAGTTCTAGCGCCCAAATGTGTATTGGACGGACTTTTGTTAGTCATACCCACCAGTAGCAAGTGGTAACTGGTCATCACTAAGTACACATATTGTCATTTCAGCATTCGGCGAACTATGTGCCACTCCCTTCGTGAACAGGTGATGCATATGGAGCGCATGAACGAAGATCCAGGAAGCATTATTCTATCGGAAACCAGGACAACGTAAGAGCTTCTATTGCTAGTAGTCATAAAGTGTTCAACCAATGAACAACGTTTTTTTCAGGTTCCGTTGAGTAATTTATCTTTTTATACCACCGGTTTTCACTTCAGAAACAATGTAATCAGGGTTCATTTGTTGCGTATTTTATGTTGTTTTGATGTGGTTTAATTGGATCTCGGGAATTTGTAAAAGTACCTGCTGATGTCTAATGTCATTATCAAATTGCCAAAGTGTACTTAAGAAATATTTTCGTGTATTATTATGACGAAGGCGCCATATTTAAGTCTTACAAAGAATTCGATGAAGATGCGGTTTAGTTCATTCAGTATTGTGCACTGTTTGTTTTCTCTTTGTTGTACAGAAATATGATCGGTTCCGAAGAAGAGCGAGTTGGCTTACTAAGTACATTATTTTAAATCATTTTTTTGTTTTGGAATATTAATCCTTCATATTCCTTCTTATTATCCAAATTTGCATATTTAATTAACCTTTATTATTATTATTATTATTTGTTTTTTGCCGGTTATGTCGATAATTTGAATTCATATCGGTGGTTTTAGAAATGAAGTTGCTGCTGCAATGATATCAAAGTGTAATAAAAGTGCTCAAAATATTATGTGGATTTGTTGTTAAGAAAAATAGTTCTTTTGAATTTTGAGAACAATTTGGTAAATTTTGCGGACTATGCCCGTTTTATGCTAAGTTACCAAAGTTATTGACCTAATTTCAGTAAATGATAGTCGGAAATATTAGAAATACAAAAGAAAGATAGGAAAAACCTACTAAGATAAACGGGGAAAACATGATAGGAATATTTATAAAAATACTGGTAGGTTCATGTTATTCGTCCTGGATTGTCCATTATTTTGGAGTACCTATTTATTTTGATATTTTTATTTAGCCGTAGCGACGAGGCCAAAGTTAAGATGTCACTCGGTATATGAAGGGTTAAGGTCTGAATTATTTTAATTTGTTCCTAGTTATGCGTTATTTGGTTATTTAAGTCTGCTTTGTTACTTTTTGAGTTTTATTAATATGTAATTGAGTTTAAAACTATGCTCCAGAAAGACAATGAAACGATATTTTTAAATGATTGACTATTGCAATTAAATTAATCTATCTGAGATATTTCTTGGCCTAGCCACTACTAAATGTTTGTTACAAATTCAACATTAAGGGGTTAAGTTGTTTCAACTGAAAATTATATAGTTTTTGCTTTTGTAAATAGTGTTTATTATGCATATTGAATAACAAAGAAAACCTGACTTTTTTAATTGATAAATTGAAATTTACTAAAAGAATGAAAATCCTTGCATAATTCGATGTATTTATTTTATTTTAAATGACATTGAAATATAGACATAGCACAGCAGTGTGTGTGTGTGTGAGAGAGAGAGAGAGAGAGCAGGCAGTAGCCGAGTGGGTAGCGCGCTGGACTACGGTTCGGGAGGTACCCGGTTCGAACCACGGTGGACAGGGTTCCGATAGTGCTCAGGGACAAGACAACCCACCTCCGACCCGCCTGACAAGCGGTCAAGGTGTCCCCCAGGGAGCCGATTTTAGCCAAAGAACCGTGAAGTGGGTTGTCACTAGCGATCAATATGTGCTGCCTCCCATGGTGATCGCGGGGTACTGATACTACTGATAAGTAGTAGTTGCAAATAGCACACAATTTTACAGATCACAGTTAATAAAGGGCTCATAGATACTGTGATGACATCCCTCGATGTCCCGTCATGGGGATTGAATCTTCACAGTGCCGATAATAGAAGAAGAGAGAGAACATTTGTTAGTCACCTAAATTGAACTTTGTATTTTATTCTTCCCCACACACGCTGACAGGTTCACAGAAAAGGCTCGACTGCTAAAAGGTGTCTTTACTCGAGGAAGAAATCGACCCAACACCTCTGGCGCCGGAGTTTCTGAAGAAACAAATGATCGTAAGTGTCTATGTTTCTACTTTTTATTCTCTGAGGATGGTGTTGTGTTGCTTGTATTTGTTGTCTGTAGCCTTTCTCTGTCTACCAGACATTTTACAAGACAGCATTAACCAATAAAAAAATGAAATTTTAGCACAAAATTTGGAAACCCTTCATAGTGTGTGCAAAAGTTAGTAAGAAATTATGACAAACACAATTGAAAGTATACCAGCAAATATCTTTATTTAAAAACTTGTCTAAATACCCCTACAAAGAACGATTTCCCATGGGGCTACCCCACCCCATTTTATGTTTCATAGCTAGCCATAATAGTAGAGTAGTAACTGTCCTCTATCCAGTGGTATATTTGGCTAAGTCTACAGGTTATGAAAATGACATTGTTTTGGACATGGTAGGTGTGAGCCTTGCAAATGTGTTAACATTTGGATATATAGTGTATTTTTCTCAGAAAGATGATATTTCTATTTGAATGTGCCAACAATATTGTGTACTTTCACTGAACAAATTTTCTAATAAAAGATTTTCTTACGACCTGCCTCTATTGCAGTTAATCTCGTTTGATTTTTTTAAGAAATCAAAAATGTCAATTTTGTATTGTTAAAATTGCAAAGAAATTTATACTGCGACATGGTAGTAGATTGTTTGGTTCAATATTAGCTAGTAGTTTTGTAGTCACGAAATCCTTAGCATGACGTTTACATGCATTTTATCTGGAATTCCTTTTTAAAAACGACATTTTTGCATCGGGATCCGTTGGTTGGTTTCTCATTTATTCATATCTGGTTCGTTTTGTAACTACTGTTTAGTTTGTTTGTTAAAATGGTATTATAGGCTTGAAAAAGGCACACGTGGTAATTTTAGAATGTTTTATTTGTCTATATTACTTATCACTTTCACCTCTAGCCATTGAAGGAACGTCTGAAAGGCGAAACACACACGAAACTGGTAAGAATTTGACTCCAACTCGCACACACCTCCCATTTAACAATCCAAAAAAATCACGCTCTTATTTAGATATTTATTTTATAAATTATATGATCTGTCCATTTTATTGCTGTCTTATTGTTTTGATTTAATCACAGACATTTTCGGTGTTGTAATAGCTCCATGTAGGCCAATTTAATTTTGATTGTTTATTTTGTGTGTTTAAAATGAGAATATTAGATAGATGAATGAGAGTATTTATTAGATAGGTACGTGAGAATTTCAAGTAGATAAATGAGAATATTAGTTAGATAAAAATGAATATTGGATAGATAGTTTACAGCCATGGCCAAAAGTTTAAAAATGAGAAATTTTCAACCAGAAACAAATTCTTGATGTTTTGTTTATTCTGCGTGGATTTAATTTATAAATTATAATTAATACAATTGAACATACTTGTTGTATTTTTACATTTATATACCTCTGGACAAGTGTAAGTGACACCTGGAATGCAATCATTGAAGAAGGACGAGACGGTAAAGAAATTGGAGGCTTTGGATTGGGTACAAACACAAGAGCACAATGGCTCATGGATTTCTGCAAACAACATCAACCAGAAAAGAGAAGACAATTTACATGGCAGAGCCCTGGAAACATTTCCCGAAATCAAATTGACTACATCAAAGTCTATCAATGATGGAGAAATGTAAAGAAATCATGCAATTATCCTGGAGCTGACATCAACACTGATCACAACTTACTAGTCATGAAGACAAATTTGAAGTTCAGGAAGTTCAAGAAGATCAAACCAAGAACACCATGTACGAAATGGAATATTGAAAATTTAAAGAACAACATTATCAGTGAACAATTTACTACTCGAGTGGATGAACACTTGACAACAAGAAGACAAGATAACCTGAATGACAGATGGAATTCAGTGAAACAAGCGATATTAGAAATAGCAAAAGCAACCATTGGATATACAAAAAGAAGATAAACCTGAAAAAACCTATGGATAATGGATGGGATGATTGCCAAAATTGCAGAATGTAGAAAATGGAAGAACATCAATAATGAGAATGGATGGGAAAACTGCAGAAGACTAAATAATGAACTGAGAAGAGAAACGCATGACGCACGCGATATTTGATGGCGAAAAACATGCCAAGACAATTATGACCTGGAAATTAAAAGAAGAACGTACTAAATATATAATAAAATCAAGGAATCCACAGAATTCAAAATGGCATTAGATATTGAATATATTATTCAAATCAAGGATGGAGGGTTACTCAAAAATGAACTGAAATAAAAATCAATGGGAAGGATACATTGAAGATGTCTACAAAACAGAGAAATCAGACAAAGAAGAAAATGAAGAACAAATTGACGATGACTCCAAAAACCCATTAACCCCCAAAATTGAAAAAGCCATCCGACATATAGAAAAAAATAAAAGCGAAGATAACCATCTGAATTTCTGAAGGGACTTGGACCAACTGCATTACCACGGCTTACCGAAATTTGCAATGACATGTACAACACAGAAACATGGCCAAAATGATTTCTACAAATCAATTATAATATCATTAAAGAAGAAATCTAATGCAACTGAATCTTCAGACCATAGAACACATGCTTCGAAAATAATGCTAAAGATCCTTACTAAGCGATTGGAGACAAAATCCAACAATTTCATAGGAAAGACATAATTTGAATTTAGAAGTGGATGTGGAACCATGGAAGCCATAGGAACAATGCAATAAATCATAGAAAGAAGCATAGAACATAATAATAATCTATTTATATGCTTTATTGACTTTGAAAATGCATTTGACAAAGTGAATTGGAAAATACTCATGGAAACATTCAAAAGAATAGGAATTACTGGAAAAACCAACTACTCATTCAAGATCTCTACACCAATCAAATGACAAACATAAAAATTGAAAATAACAAATTAGATCCAATGGAGACAGTACTATTCTTAATCTATACCGAACGCATAATGATTGGAGTTTTTAACAATGTAAATTAGGGCATTAAGATAGGTAGCGAGTTAATACAAGAAGTACGATTTGGGGATGATCAAGGGACAATAACTGACACTGAACAGGGACTACAGCAACTCCTAAATAAACTCAGCGACAAAGGTAAGAATTTCAATGAGGATCATTGTAAAGAAGACAAAGAGGTAATAAGAATATCAAGAATGGGAAATGACTCAGTCAACATTACTCTGAATGGCTAACATGTAGAACAAGTTAAGAAATTCAAATATTTGGAGGAATAACTGCATCAGACGGAAGATGCTAAGAAAAAATTCGAACGGCATTTACAAAAAGAAGAAAACTTCTAACCAAGAGTCTTCTATAATATGGTTCTGAGACGTAGACACCACATGAAAGCGATAAAAATAATATCAACGCATTTGAAATGTGGATATGGCGAAAAATGCAGGAAATTTCATGGCAAGACACAAAGACAAACGAAGAAGTTTTTTATCGGATATCATTGAAAGAAGGAACCTACTAAATTACTAAGCGTAAGAAAATTTGGATAGGCCACAGTTGAGAACAGTCATTGAAGATAGACTTCAGGGCAAACCAAGAAAAAACATAACGGGTCTTGTAAGAGTGTTATATTCAGATCTTAAGGAATTGGCACGCTATAGAGAACAGTGGCGAAAGAGGATCCATAGACATGGACCTGCCCAAGGCAGAGAACAAAATAGATAGGTAGGATGTTACTTTTCAGGTAAGCAGGGTGTTTTATCCACTCTACCAAGACTGCCCAAGAGCTCCATCTTCACCATAACTGTTCAATTTGTAGTTTAGCTAAGAGGCAGGCTGTGGAGTAGGACTGTGCAGGTGAAAGGCCCGGGTTTGGGGCATTTAAAAGACAGACTTACAGAGGGGTAGTTATGTGGAAGAGGCAGAGCTAGCTCGCATTTGAGGATAAACACCCACTGCTTTCTACCAGAGATTTATCTAACCCGGATACAGGGCAGGCTTAAAATGGGATGGACTTTTACATTTGTCCAGCGGTATATTAATATAAAATACAACACATGTGATATACTTAATATGATTATATTAGATTGTAGAAATGTTTATTTGTTTCTGGTGGAGAATTGCCTATTTTTAAGTGGCATGCTAAACCGTTGGCCACAGCTGTAGAATATTAGTTAGATAACTGAAAATATTTGACAGACATGGGCGAAAATTAGATAGCATATTACACTGAATGAATTGTCTATTTAATACTGTAATTTAATTGATTTGAAGTGCATTCTTATAACTACTAATTTATTTGTGTGATCAATATCTATCGGTGGTATACCAATTACAAACAAATTTGAAATTTTGTATTTTGTTCAAAAAAGTAAACTGAACCTTTAAATTAATATGTAAATTCCAAAAAGTTTGCCTAATTTCGACCATAGAGATATAAATAGAACATTTCTATGATTTTAACATAATAAGTACACAGTATTTTAATATAGGGAAGGATCATGTTGGAAGAACAGTTTGCTAACTTTGCAAAACCATAAATATCCGGTTGCATTTATGATACAAATGTCACTATCTGCTTGGACTTTATGACCTGCTTTGAATGTCTGAATGAGTTAAACTGGTCAGCTGTTTTTTTAATGCTAAAAACATCACACCCAGCTTATACATATATGCAGCTGACGTGTTTGTACTTGTTACTAATGCTAAATAAAAGTTTGACCGTACCTCTACTTATGTCAATTGGCAGTTAGCTTCCAAGCTCAGCCTTGCCTAATGGGCATTATAGGATTGTTGACGCTTTTGACGCTTCTCTTTAAAAGCTGAAACAATTTCCTGGCTTGAAATTCATACCACATTTTGTTCAGACTCCGATGGTAAATAAGTGTGTTAAATTTTATCAAGATCGGTCTATTAGTTTAGCTTATATTTTGATTATTTTCAATATTTTCTTTTCCTCCATCACCAACAGTATTGTTAGTCTAAACATTAACCGATATTAATGAAATTTAGCACTTAGACTAATGTTGGGGTGACAATTAAAAATCTGTTGTCATATTTTGTGTGTGGTTTCTAGGAACGCTAATATTGCATGGCAACACGGAATTTATACAAATTTATCCACAAATAACATTGGATTAATGGTGAACATTTGACCACCTGCAATTTCCATTTAGGTATTGTTGCTAGGGACTACATTAAGGCTTAGCAACAAGCTATTTTTGCAATTATACATATAATACCCATCCATGATTAATGGTTATTTGATTACATGAACGCTTAGTTACCATATATGAACTTTCAATGTGTATACTTTTTTCTTAGAAAGTATTGTTAAGGACGCTAATATTGCAAAGCAACAGGGAACTTTTGCAAATGATTTAATGGCTATTTGACCATATGGTATCTTAGTTACCATGTATGAACTTTCGCTTTATCAACCTTCCACTTAGCAGCTTTTGCTAAGGACAGCCATATATGACAATCGAGTTATTTTCACTCATACACACAACTATGATTTTATGGTCATTTAACCTCATAAAACCTTAACTACCCTATCTAAACCTTAATTGAATGACCTTTTCAATTAGCAACTGTTGCTAGAGATAGCAACATAGCAAACTTTGGTAATTTACTGACAACTAATTATATGAAATCACTGCCAAAAAGAGAATCCAAAATAGGTCAAACCCTAAATCAATTTTTGGTGTTAGCTCTCACTAAGTATTACTACGAATAATATTAAAGTATTTAGCCAAAAGAATATTAGAGCTAACAAAGTCAATAAACATTCGAAAACAAATATTACAATTTAAAGTTTTGAGTAAAAAAAGCAAAAACGATGGCGTACACCTAACACAAGTATTTCCACAATGCTGACTTTGTTCGCTCTAAAACATTAGCATTCGTACTATTATCTAGTTACAGATGGCGAAGCCGTCATATTATAACTCATTTTTTGACTAATTTTATTTCTTATTCCTCTCAGCATTTTTATCCCCTAGGCCTTATATCCAACTTACTATTTAAATAAACATGACATTACAATTAACATTGGATATTACTCATATCTGTCACATTTTCCTTTTATTTTAGTGTTGTAAAAATATTTTTTTTATAAAGCTAATTCATCAAAAAAGAACGTTCGATTTTGTATATTGCATTTAATGCATATCGCTACATTTGTAGTTACTTTTTTTAATAATTCATGTATTAAGAAAGAATATATTCCAAATATTAAAATTAGTAGAAAAAAGTAGGCCCTAAAAATTGTTTTTAATCAGAATTTTGTCATATATGTGTATTTATATTATATGATAAAAAATATTCATACATATCAGATCATAATGCAAACGTGAAATATTTGGAAATAACATGTTACGAAAGGCACAGCTTGTATTAGTCAATTTTGAATTCCTGGAAATACCAAATCTATTTATAGAAATGTTAATGCTTCAAAATGTTTGGAAACTAACTTCAAATGATAATTACGTAGCTAATATATTATTAGGAGCTTCCGCTTTAATATTTATATTGTTTATTGTAAATTACTTCATATAATAATACTACAAACATATTTGCAATGATATTGAAGTATAAATGTATAAAAAATGCGAAGAAATAACATTTAGGAATTGCCGTCATATGACGCTTTTGCACTTATAGGTGATTTTTTCGCCCTTTTAATGTTAAGGTTAATCTATAGACATTGAAAATGGTTTATTTTGAATTTTTTGCTGCTTTTGTTGATTATACATATCTAGCAAATGGATTTATTTTGTATTCAGTGGTCTGCTCTACTGATGGTTCAATTTTAGAAAATGTGCCTTCCCCACCGGTAACTTTTTAATCAAATCCATTGGTCTCATAATGTATTTGTAGTTTTACTACGAGATCAATGATCACCGGTTTGCAACATTATAACAGCATCACGCCTCACGTCTTAATTTGATTTATAGTTTTAGATGTTTTTTTTTATTAAAATGCTTATTTATCTTAATTTAATACTTTTTGCTGTTTAAGTAGTATTGGTAATTTTATTTTTAATTTTAGGAGGTTACGCCTTCTCCCAAGAAGAACACGGTGTAGTGCGCCAGTCGGCACTTATTCGAGCCTATGATTCCAATGTAGCGAAACCAAAAGGGCTGTGAACAAATTTCTAGGAGGACTCGTTTACAAATTAGTGGAAATTGATGTCTCATTTTAGCAGTGCCAATTTTTAATAATCTTATTCCCTTATAGTCTATTTTATCTCTGATTATAAAGTGTTTTTTATATTTTATCAATTGTTTTAAGACAGCTTTAAGAATTCAAATGAACTGGTTGATTGCTTTTTAGGTTGATTTTTTAAAAAATTACAATGTGCATAATTAATTATATTTAAAGATTTGTTTAGATCTCAATTAATACTTCTGTCTGTATGTATTTATAGTGCTTAAATATTAAGTATTATGAGCAAATTGTATATACCTCCAAATTTATGTAGGAAGATGTTTTAATTTGTGTTGATTGACTTAAGCAGTGCATTCCGGTTCTTATAAAATTTCATGACAAACGATTGTATTCAGCTGGTGCCTAAATGAATTGTTTCACAAGAGTACCTATCTATTAATTTTAGGATATGTAAAGTGTTGAGCTATTTTTTTTCTATAGTCTTTAATTCATATATGTACGAGTATGTTAGGCATATTTAATCGTATATAACTTGCTCTTCTATCCAGATCAGGCGTGTGATTCTTCAATAATGAACCCACTGTGGGAAGGAGTTTTCAGTAGGCTCTAATAAATTCATACATTTTTTAATCAAATGGTTACATGCCTGTTTTTTTTACAAAAAATAAAATAAAATAAGATAGTTAACTTCTGATGAGGCCTTTCGATATACCTAAAATATCTTCATCAGTTGATTAATAAATGAAGAGTAGCAATTTAAAACAAAACAAAATCGGTAATGGGAGGGGGTAATACTCTCCCCCTAGCGAATATTGTAACTGTTCCAGGACGCAACAATCGATTTGATAAAATTTGAAACCAATACAGAAGATGAAGATCTGCAGCTTTTAGTATAAAAATTTTTAAGGATAAAATAAATAAATAAATTAGTATTCGATTTTTATGATTTTGTTTTGTTCATTATTAACCGATGAAGATACTTTAAATGTCTCTTCAAAAGTTTTTTTATAAATTTATTTATTTTTCTTTAGATATAGTAGTATATTTCTGCTGATTGATTTTGATTAAAAATTCAGTGCCGTATTTACTACTTGAATTTTTGGTTTCTGTATAACTTAATCATTCTGGTCTGGTTGTCATATTAACAGCGAAAATGTAATGCATCAAACCCTTTGTAGTCCTTAATTAGTCGATATTCTCATCCGAAATGTTTTCCGTCCAATTTATTTCTAAAATTGTAATTGTATTTATTCGGGATCTTAGAACTTGTCTTTTATCATTTGGAATTCAGTAAGGGTTTTTCTATACTAATGATGAAATTCACAATTAATTTTTTTATAGGTATAAATATTATGTGATCACAATTCATTGATAGCCACCATATGATACTACCAATTTTTTGGCACACGTTTTAGAAGCTAAATATGAGCTATGAGTACCTATTCATTTTGTGATTTTTATTTATAAGCATTTTGGACTACAAAGGGAAGTCAAATTAAATTACCTTTCTTATTCACATATTATAGATATGTAATTATCTGGAAAAAATAGTATATTCTATTGTAGGATATGGGATTCTTACATAGGATTTTTGTTTTTACAATTTTCAATTATTGTAGCTGCTATTTTTTCTTGTATTTTTGTCACCAACATATCATTGTTACTGTTTTCACTAAAAATTACTGTAATATATCGAAATCTATGTTGCAATTATATCTAATTACATAATACACCTCCGTCGGATGAAAATGTCGCAGTGACTTTTTTAGATTATTCATTTGAAAAACAATCAAATTGAGTAGGAATGTCATTGACAGATGGTAGAAATATTTTAGAGATGAACAAAATAATAAAGACATGCTTTAAAAGCATAATTATTCATTGTCAGCATGTTTCGCCATTACTTGTAGCATTTTCAAGACAATTAACAAACCAACGTCATTAATTTAATGAGAATTGTATTTTTAGGTAAAAATGAAAAACATAAAAAGTTTCAGGAAAAAAGAAGCACCGTTATATTAGCTTAAAAAGTATTCAAATTGCCAGGATCGCTGTTATAAAAATGTTTAATATAAATGGATCGTTCTGCTGACAATCCATACAGTTCATTATGTGTTCGCTATTTGGTCCAGCTTTGTAATGTTCTTTAATTCTCACACCCCGGTGTCATTTAGTGCGACCTATGTAGGTCATGTTGACAAGTAAATTTACAGGCAATACTAAATTTGAGTTATGTAGGAAGAAAAATAATTACTAACTTTGACTGTACGAAAAGCAAACTTGATATTCTTATGAGATGTTTAGCCATATTCACTAACCTATGATGAGTATGATTTACCCAAATAAGGAAGGCAGAAATAACTTAAGGAGGAATCTTTATTAAAGGAAGCTCTAACAATACAGTTTTGAAAGAATTTAATAGCATAAATGTTAGCTTTGAAAACAAATTTTTAAGAAATTCATGAAAGCTAAACCAATGATTTGAATAATTCTTTGGCTAATTACGGCGCTTCCTGAAAATTTCCTTTTCTCTCTTTTTTCGTTTTAATATTGTTTATATATATTTTTGCGTATAAATCAAAAATGACTGCTTTGTTAATTGTCTTGAAAATGCTACAAGTGATGGTGAAATATGTATGTTGACAATAAATAATTATGCTTTTTTTTATCTCTATAAAATACACTCAAATTGATTTTAATTTTGCTTTAAATGTTCAAATAATCATAGTCCGACGTTTGAATATTTCTACAAATGATCAATCCATAGAAATGGATTTGTACATTACCTGTATATCTATTTCATGTATCAATAGTGTCATAAATGAACAATGAATACTTGAAAAAATCGAAATTTTAGACATTACTGTGGCGTTTTCATTCGATGGATTTTAATATAAATTACTTTTAATTTTATCCAAACTGTATTTTTATGTACATTCATGATACCAGAGGGTACCCTGAAAATGCCCCAATGAAAAAAATTCCAGGTAAGTGTTCTTAATAGAATATGCGCCTACTACCGTATATTCCGGAATATAAACCGCACTTTGAAATACAACTTTGAACTATGTAGGTATATAAGCATCACTTTATTTTCGTAAAGATACAATATTGTAATGCAAGTTAAAAACGTAAATAAGTAAGTAGTAGAACACACTATATAGACACAAATAGATGAATTAATTTGAAATTATATAGGCAATATTATATAGGTGTCAGACTTAGAAATTATCTACCTAAGGGCTGCGACTTATAGTGTAGAATATAATGTTATTTGTAAAATATTGACAATTATTGATTGCAATTTTCAGACTACTCACCTACCGATAAAAAAAACATTTTCTTCTGGGCACTCTATAACCTGGTAGGCGGAAGCAATATAATTTAAAACAATCCTATTATGCGAAATAAATAGCTTAGAAAATACAGTAATGGATCGGTGAAACTTCTGGAATATTATATCCTTTGAGAATTTTTCGGAAAAGTTGATCTTAATTTTGGCACCTCGACACCGTTGTCCGTGGTTCTTATTAATTTTGATTGACATTAATGTTCTTAGAAAATTTTCGGGAATTTCATTCAATAGGTGTTAGGTATATTGTCAACACTACTCTGCATTTCAATACTAATCCAATGTGTGATTTAGGTATTTACACATGTCATTTGGAAATAAACTACGAGATTACACCCGCTAATTTCTGTAAATGATTTTGAACATAAAATACCTATATCTACATTATCTACATCTTCCGTTTTTATATTGGCAAACAGGTAATACAAATCTTTAACCATTATCTTGTGTCACAAAATTGGGATGTTTTTTTTACCCCATTTGTAAAAAGCCCGTATTTAAATATATACAGCCCAACCAATTAATAACCCCCCCCCCTATCTAACTGCATGGTAAATGTCACACTAAGACAACTTTTTGGAGGAAGTAGCCATTTCAAATCTGAAACATGGTTTTGAAGAATATTTTAAAAGTAAAAGATTTGTGATAAAATCACTTTATTTTCTCTGGTAGACTTTTATTTTTGTAAAACCTTTCCTCAAAATAAAGCAATTAGAGAAAAGAATAGGTTAAAAACCTTTGAAAAAGAAAAAAAACTGAAGTGGCTCTATCACATATCTTTCACTTTTAGAATATTTAAAACCATTAAGTTTCAGAATTGAAATGGCTACTTCTTTCAAAAAGTTGTTTTAATATGACAATCTTAATAAAACACTTACTTAACATGCAGTTAGTTAGATAGGGTGGCGGCGTTATTAATTGGCAGGGTTAAAGTATAGTCAAATCATGAAATTTCTTATTGTATTATAGGTATGTATATTTTCCAAAAATGGCAAAAAGTGTGCTATAGCTGACACTATAAAATATTTTAAATATGTATAAAAGTGTATTAGCTAAAATCATAAAATGATTGAAATACCCTCAAAACTGTTTAACCCTTATCAGGTCATGCCGTAACAAAATGTTACAAATGAAATATAAAGTGTCTTTAAAAAAATTCAAATTACACTTTAAAACCATGTGTATAATCACAAGGAGATGCCTCACACCCTTTTTTGAATGAAAATTTGAAACTTT
>JAUYWI010139083.1:0-20036 GCA_034780595.1 Parotoplana pacifica | reverse complement strand
TCCCCAAACTTTGGGATCCTTTGTTGTAGAGTTGACTAAATCCATACTCAGTCCAGACCATTTTCCGATGTTGTCAAGATACTGGGTCTTTGGTATACCTCTTCGACGTCTGCCTTCCATTTTGCCTTGCAGAATTGCTCTTGTGAGGTTGCACCCCCCCCCCCTCTACATTGGTGGCCATAGATGGATAGTTCACTTTTTCAAATGTGTTTTAATAGGAGGGGGGTGTTCTTAACTCTTCATAGATGCTCTGTGCTCTCTGTATAGCTGATTCTCAGAAGCCTTCTCCAAATCCACATCTCTACTGCATTGATAAGCCTTTCCTCAACCAGGTTTAAGGTCTATCCTTCTGCACCACAGGAGATGATTGGCCCGATCAGGGCTCTCACCAACCTCACTTTTGATTGGATCAGTCTCGGTCAAATTGTTACAGATATGAAACTTTAATGGACTCAAGCCTCTGTTACAGAAAAAACGTCATTACCTAGGTGATGCGAGTATGTATTTAGCAAACATTATAATTATTATGAATAAAATTTGATATATTAAAGTGGTGGCGCCATAGAAATAGTTACAGATTGATTTTATGCGACCCAGAACACTACCACTAGAACTGATCGTCATGACATGTTTATCTAAATTACTAGGTACATGTTTTAGTAAAAAAAAGACTAACACAGAAATAAAACATATAAAAAATTTAGGTATTAAATTAAATTGGCTGCTCTAAAATTTACTTTCTCGTCGACGTAAATCATCCACTGCCATCATATTTAATATAGCTGTACTAATGATTTACATCCAACAATGATTACACCGGAAATTTCCATTCGAGAGTAGGTACATAAGTGAAAGCATAAACATTATGATTCATCTGCATCATATGTAATTAAATTACGTCAAAAATACAATAGCTATGACAAACTGGAGTAAAACAATAATTAAATAAAGAATTGTATAATAATTAGGTACACAAATACGTAGGTACTAACCCAAATAATATGATGCAGTTTCATGCATGCTGCTCAAAATTAATAGTATAGGTAAAAGGAGAACTACAGCTCTAGTTTGCATTGAAAAAATAATGATTGCATACAAAAGCTTTTTGATTATGATGCCAATAAAATTGGCTATTAAATTGTATGCTAATACATATTCTCTTGTGGACCAACATATAAATTATAAAAAATCATAAAGTACTCAGCCAAACAAAGGAAACATTAAATGAATTTTATGATGTGTTATTCGCACACTATAATACTTTCTATAGAAATTTTAGTAGTAAAAATAAATGTTGTGCTCATTTGCGAACTTAGGAAGTCCTAACATTTGCGCCTTTATTTGAAAGAAAACGTTTTTGAAAGTTTGGACGACAAAATATGGAATGAAAACTTTTATGGAAGAAGACATTTTGAAAGTAGAGATTTTGAAGTAAGACATTTTGAAAGTAAACGTTTTGAACCAAGATATTCTTTTAAAAAACATTTTGAAAGACATTCTGGAAATAGGAATTTTGAAAGTAGATATGTTGGAATTTTGAAAGAACACTTTGAATTGAACAAACAAATATAAAGCATCTTTGAGAGATACTATTGTCTCTGAAGCTATAGATATTTTAAAGATGATATATATTTAAAAGAAGTTCTCTGAAAGATATTATATGAATGAACACATATGTACCTATTTTGTAATGTAAGAAAGCATAAGTTCTACTGATGTAAAATACAGTTGAAAAGAAAACGGTAAAAACAGATGAAAGGGCAACACTTATTTAAATAAAGACATTTGAGTCAAGAAAATTCTAATCATCTTTACATACGGTTAGCTGAAATTTGTTTTTATCAAGTTAGGTAGTTACCAAAGAAAACACTAAATTGTGAACTGTTGATGGATTTGCTGCTGATTGCTTCAAAATCGTGTTTTCATTGATTATATGCATTCTTTTCATCTTGTCAAAATAATCTGCAACCATCACAACCTAATTTTGTAATATAGTTTTGCTATGATATGAATAGAATAAAATTTGTAGTACACACAAACCAATGTCATTTAGAGCTTTAACAAATTACAAAGGAGAAACTTTGTTTCCATAAATTGGTTCAATACAAAAGCAAACACTGATAATCTGGATAGCACTTTTACCATATTCTCTGAGTTGTACCTCATTTCCAAAACTTGTTTACATCTTAAAATCAAGAGATTATGACAACAAGAACAATAATTCTATTCAGCTGAGCAATTTCTATCACTCTTGACACCATTTCTAGAGTAACTTTCATCTTTGGAGATCACTAAATTCTAGTCTCTTGTCGACAGTGAACTAATAATTAATTTTATTTTAATTATACGCCATTACTCTTTTGTAATCCGCTTCATTTAACTTTGCTAAAGGTATCTTTCTTCAAACAGGTTTGCACTTGGCTAAATTAGATCAAACTAAAATCAGATTAACGCTTCAATGTTTTGCTTAAATGAATTCAGCATTTCCAGGGTTCAAAATAACAAGATTTAATTTTTCTCTATAAAAGCAGCAATTGTTTTTTTTAAATTTAAAATAATAATTAAAATAAATTATAAATGAATTTAATTAGCGTAAAGGCAAGTGACCACATTTAAAAAAAAATACAAACCACTGGCATTGTAGCAGATTATCAATTATTTGTCTAAATCTTGATGAACTTATGCTTATATTTTTAATCATATAAAATGGTGGATAGGTATTCTAGGGTTGGTTCATAAATGTAATTCTAATTTTATTTATTTCATAACTATCTAAAGAAAATTCCCTTAGTAGTACCTACACCATAAAATAAAGTCAATCTAACTTTCAGTTGAAATTACTAACCTTTATATTATTATTTGTTAGTTTATTTCATACTAATCACATTTCTATGCATATCTTCTACGGTAAAATCTCATTTATTTCCTTCAAACCGAAAACAATTTACCTTTTCTGGTTGAAATATTCTACTTGCTACAAAACTTTTCCTTTCATGGGTCCGTAACATGTGCCTCACTTTGAAATTGTTTTGCATTTTCAACCAAGAAGGATCTTTGATATGCGCAGCTTCTTTAATTTTCGACAAAAAATTAAAGTAACTTCTTGGATTGAAAGAAACTAAAAAGTTACCCCGAACTCCACTGGGGGTCAAGTTTGAGAAAACTTTTGTTTACCCCAAAATTTGTTGAATGAGTTTCTGTGGCCTCTAAATTACTTGGCTAGTTGATGATACGAGTACGTAGCGTACCTACGTGTTGACCAAAAGATGATAGCGAGGTCGAAAGTTTTGTTTTCAATGAGCCTAGGCTATAGGTTATGAGTTATATTGTAGGTAATACATTGGTGGTAAGCTGGTAAATAATTTGCGATTTCTTTTCCACAAGCAAATGCAATGACGTAACCCATTCTATTTAAAAACAAATTTATTTTAGCAATATCTCACTCAATCTAAATCAACGAAAAGAAGCTCGGCTCTACATTTTTGTTATATGTTCGAACTGGCTGTGTGTTTTTTCAAAAAGTTACTTGATTGCTCAAGTATTAAGGGTATAGGTATTACATGGAGCATCGAATTTTGTGCGACACAATAGTAGGTACCTTGCAGCACCGTAGGTAGGTAGCTATGTGAATGGGTATTTGTGAATACATTTTGGTAAACATTAGGTACATAGATCTTATTATTTATCTAGCTACTTTAATCAAATAAATCCATTTTAAAGAGTTTAAATTTAACAAATGTAGAAAGCAGCTTCTACCCAACACCTTCGGTCAATAATTACAAATTCTAATGCAAATTAATCAAAAGCATTGAAATTCTAATATGTTAAAAACTTGGCATACCTACGTATAATTTATATTTTCTGTTTATACCAAGTGTACCTACATTTTTTCTACAAAAACCACAAATTTAAATTGTACGTGTGACTGCACAATTGGGACATTTAAAAGTTTCAAATGTCACAATTTAACCAAATTAAATCTACTAAAAATCATTTCTATATAAACCGACAATTTGATGCAGTTAAGGAAATATTTTTACCAAAACTAAAGTAGAAATATTGATTGTTATCGGTCATCTTTCAAAAATTAGGCTATGGTTTTGTTTCCTTAGCTACCACACTTTTGTGTATTTCTTCAATGGCAATTTAAACGAAAACGATTTCTTTTACTTGTTTATAAATAATAGTAATAATAAGTTACTTCTAGATTAAATTAGGTTAAGAAATTATAGATCTTTAGTCAGTGACTGAATAAAAAACAATTATACCTACGCCGAGTAATATCAATTAAGAAAATCTAATGATTGCGATAATATACCTACACAAATTGTCGTTAAACAAATTAATCTGTTGACAACTTTCAAAATGTACGCCATAAGATTGAAACATCAGCCAGCATTTACGTTTAAATCCGTGACTAATGAATCTTATGAAGGAGTAATTAAAAACACAATAGAATCAGCAATTGGTTCAATAAAAGAGCGGTAGAATCTGGATCAGGCAACCCATACCGCTATTACAGTGTGTGGACTGGAGCTACCTCTAGGTAGTAAGTAGCGTTCTGGGGTGCTCTATACCTACAAAAACAGAACTCACTGTTACATCACATACAGATCAAAGCTAAAGTGATCTTACATGCTTACCTACTGAAATTTAAATGTTGTTGTTTTACATTATTATTATTATCATTTATTAACAATTTACCAGCTAGTTCTGATTAAAAGCTAAGTTAATCAAAAGCAGAGATATTTTCTGAAATAAGTGGGTGGTCTTCTGGCAAAATGAACAACAAAACCTGCCAATGACAATGGAAACCAGCAGAAGAAGGTACCTGCTTAAATGACTAATGAAAGTCGTAGGTTTTGTAGGTACACTAAACAATCATGTACAGCAATTACATTTTGGAGTATCGAAACAAGAACCGTGGCGCGAGCATCTTTACAACATTCAGTTACAGATGAGTCACGAAATTCAAGCAATCACTAACTCTACCATTTATAGCCATGCTCGAAATTAATGTGTTTAAGAGTAATAATAAAAAAACAGGTATACTTTGATAAAAATATACTACTTATCTATATTACTCGCAAATGATAGCGTAAACTATTCTAAACATAAGAGAGAAGTGCATACATTATAGTTAATTATCTACAATTTCTGTCAAATAGAAATAAATAAAATGCATTATTGTTCAAAATAAATAGAAAGACTAAGCTTGTCTAGTAAAAAAAACTGCAAAATTGTTGTTTGCACACTGAAAAAAAATGTCTAATGTTATTTTCACTTGTTGAAAGCCACCGAAATATGTGATGCAAATTGTATAAAAAATATGAATGTGTCGGTAAATTGTACCGAGATAAGGGAAAAGATAATTAAACTAAAACAATTAGATAGGATGACCAACCCCCACCCCCCCTCCCACTTGGAACGACGAGGGATTAATTTTACAAAAAAAATATTGACTTCTTTTTTTAGCAACACTTGAACATTGTTGACAAAAACAGCAGAACTCCGCCACACACAGAATAGTAATGGAATAGCTATAAAATAAATTAATCAATTTTATCTTATTTTACCCCTGAATCTATTTTTTTGTAAGAAGTATAGTTAGCCCATTTTATACCATTTCTAAATTTCAGAAGGCCGTGAGGTGAACTTGAGAGAGTCAGCTGTCAAAAATACACTACATAATACCAAATTTCGTTCCAATCAGTAAAAGTATTTTCGACCAATTTCCGACAGGGGGTACCCACCCACCCCAGACTGTGACAGCAAAAGGGTTAAAATAAAAAAAGTTGTTCTGTCATCAAAGTACTGCTAAAACTGGTAGCACATCCATTTCAACTCATTTCAGCAGCCACACCCAACTTCCAACTTCAATGATATTCTGCCGTCCAATGCAAAAACGACGCATATTTTAGAAAACTGCCTTTCTGTTTAAGAAATAAAACAATTTGTAAAATACAATCTTTACTGCAGAAAACTTTCAAAATAAGAAATAAAATATAATTTCTGTCTAGCCGTCGACAATACTAACATCGCAGTAACTTATTCATTTGTATTTGGAACCCACTATTTTAAATTGCTTACTGAATATTTCACATTGTTGCAATGGAGGATCAGCTGATCAAGTTAGGCAAAGGCCTTGGATTGGAAGGTCCGTCGCTGTGTGAGTTTGTGGTTGGACAGTTACGAGAAAGAGAAGAGAAAGGTAGAGAAGAACGTGAATTGCAAAGGAAGCATGAAATAGAGGTGCTAAAATTACAACAGGTGGACCGTGAGAAAGACGAACAAAGGAATCACGAAATTGAGGTACTCAAAGTGGAAACTGAAAAAGCCAAAATCACAGCACTGCAATTACCAGAATTTAATGGAACTGGAGCGGAGGTTGACAACTTTCTAAAAAGACTTGAGGTATTGATAAAAGGTAACGCTTCGGTTATAATAACTTTTAGTAAGGTACTTTATTCATCACGTTTGTATGTAGTAAGATAGAAGGGGTCCCTATTTATTGAAATAGAAAAAGTTGGAAGACGTTTACTAGATTTAAAATGAATCAAAACGGACTTAAGCGCTGACATGTTTCTACAGATTTGTTTAAGGAAAAATAAATTGTTACAGACAATTTGGGTTTTTATAATTTTCAACAAATTTTTACAATAACCTACGTTTTATTAATGGATAAAAACCTTTTGTTATCAATTGCATATTGAAAAAGAAAAAAATATGCTTAATTAAGTTGTACCTTAAATAAAAAGAGACTAATTTTGTGCATCTTAATTTATCATTAATTATATTTATTTAAATGGTTATTATACTTACATAATAATACGAGTATGTAGAATGGATATAGCGATAGTACCTTTTAACGAATAGGCTTACGTTATAAAAATGTTTACACAAAAATGTTTTCATGTCAGAATAGGCACCTGATGGTGTGCAGTTTTGTTTGTAATATTGTGCTGAGTTCGTAGAGGTCATCACATTGAGAGGTTGGTAAGGATGTACCTGAAAAAGACCACCTGCATCCAAATTCCCTAATTCAACTGCATATAACACATCAGAGAACAGTTTTTGAGCGTAGTTTTTCTGGCGTGAATCCAGATTTCTCGTTCTGCAAGTCCAAGTCTTCGCCATGTGGTCATACACATCTTCTTCTTGGATGAAGACAGTTTTTGAGATATTAAATTCAAAACGTCATCAGATTTTTCGCGTTTCACTGAATTGCGGCCGAAAACTTTCTGAGGTCGACGTGAAGGAGTAGCCGTTAATTCAATCACCAGAAGTAGATTACTGAAATATAAAATATTGGAAAGTGCATTTACTATTTCAAAGAGGTGATCAGACCCAAAATAGTACCTAATTATTAAATATTAACATATTACCTCGCCATTTGAAGCATTATCTTCGTTTATTACCTGGCCCTCTTGCGTGTCATGGTTTTCTTTGTCAATATTACTTTGTTTGAGGTCTCTTAAAAAGCTTATTTCTTTAAAGTAAAATAACGTAGGTTCATATACTTCCAATAAACCCTCTCCCGATTTTAGTGACTTGTTCACTTTTTTCACTTCTCTTCTGTATGCCGATCTTAGATTGTTAATTTTTTTAACAACGCTCTCTCTGTCACCATCTGGCTCAATTTCTTTTAATTTATTAACTAAAATGGCGTACGCTGAGCTTTTTTTAATCTCTGCACTTATAGGCTTCTGATTTCATTTTCAAAAGCAAGGATGTTGCTTGTATAGCTCAATAAAATCGAAAATGTGTGCATGGTACACTTTTGACTACTAAATTCATTTTTATTATTTATTTTCTTCTTAAAAAATTGTCTTCACCATTTAAATTTCAGCACTACTTGTTGACTAGGAAATCTTATAAGTAGTATAATTTAAAATGAAAATTATGATTATAGAAATAAAATAAAAGCAAAATAAGGATAATAAAAGTACTAATGTTCTATTTACAAACATCATTAATCGTTAAAAATGTTAAACATTAAAATCTTTTTTTAGTATTCCACATAAGCCATTTTAATAGTGTGATTATTTACTAAGTAACATTCAAATATTCCTTATTTCCATTTTGATGTAAATAAATCAATGTAATTTTAATATAGTTCTTCATTTCTCTAATGAGATTTGCATTCTCCATAATATTTTTTATTGTATTTCCAGTGTAAACAGAATTTTTGTACTTTTATTATCCTTATGCTGATGTAAATACACCAATGTAGGTTCTTATTTTATTTTTATAATCATAATTTTCATTTAATAAAATTATACTACTTATAAGGCTTCCAGTCAACTAGTAGTGCTTAAATTTATATAGTAAAGACAATTTTAAGAAGAAAATAAATAATAAAAATGAATTTAGTGTGTCAAAAGTGTCAAGTGAACTCTCTTATTCCACTATCATAAACTCTATGGTCATGTCTGCGCAGGTATGTCGATAGTGTAAACCCAGCTTTAGGTATTTGTTGATTCTCAATAATTAAAAAGATAAATGTGAGAGTGGATAAGCACACTTGACTTCAACATCAGCGATTTTGATTGTTTGTTTCTCTTTCAAAAGCCAACGCATGCCAAAATTAAGGATTTGTGGTACACCATACTGGGTATGACGAAGCATTTGTGTATTTCACTGATATGGAAATGGAGAGGTACATCGTCAAAAATATCCTGTAAGGTTCCTTGGTAAAGGACAGTCGCAATTTAAAAAAATACATAAATTAATCTTTTTTTCAGATAAAATTCGATCAAATTTGGAACCCACAAATGGAAGCTCAACTCTGCAATTTAATATTGCTGAAGTGCCAACATCATCGAGTCCAAATTGTGATCATCGAACAAGTCGCAATGTGCTTTGTACCAAGTACAAGTGTAACAAGAAAATCATATTAAAGATTATTAAGTTTCTGGTTCTATTTGGTGTGCTGTTTGGTTTTGGATTTACTGTGCTACGGTTGTTTGACCGGTACAACGAACGTCCAGTGGCCACAACAATTACTGGCCGTAGCGAACCTTTTGTCTGGCCAGATATTACCATCTGTAGCTCTGTCAGATACGATCAGGATAGAATCAAAGTTACAGGTAAACTTTTTTATATTACCGTTTTAAAAATTGACCTTTCCGTGCATTGCTGTTGACCGAAAATGTAATAGACAGATCACTTAGAAAGATGTTCCTTTAATTTTTTAAAAGAAATGTTGGGTGCGATGATGTTAGTAAATAAAAGTATGTATAAATGCAACCTCTGTTAATTAACTATTTTGTGAACCCCGTTAATCGGGAACCAAACAATGCTTTCACTACTAACAAATATTAGTATCTGCATGGACCATTATATATACACAAAATTTAAAGTTTCTATAGCATTCATAGACAACAGTAGGGAGATATTAAACAATTTGGGAGGTAATTTAATCCGCTAATGAATGGGACCATAACGTTCTGGACCTAAATAGAGGAACTTAAATGTCGTACTCCGTTTCTTTGATGTGTACGAGTGTTTCACTAACAGTTTTTTATAATAATGTTGAAGGCATTTGATTTTGAGATGCGCTATTTTGATGGCTCCTGAGATTTAACACCTCCGATAACCCGGGCAGGTCTATTAAAAGAAGCTCAAACCGAAATAGTTTTGTATCAAAACTTTAGCAAATGATTTTGGTAAACAGGCAGTGTCATATCATACTTAAATTCGCCGTCTTTTTTAACTATTTTGTTAAAAAATTGCCCTGTATCCAATCTTAATATCTATGACGGTTGCAATATTTTAAAATTGTATGTTTTGTTGTGAATCCTGAAATTAGATCTCTAAGTGCATTTCAAATAATTTCGTACATTTGTAATTATGTGTTTTGTGTATTTTAACATTTATATTTCTATTTAAGGAGACATCAATAATATCAGTAGCTATTACTGGAGATATGCTTATTATGCAGTCGTATTCGAGAAACTTCTGATGGGCGTAACAAATTCACATCAGGGTATTCCACAATTTTTGTCAACCACTTATATAAACCAAGAGGACACAACTTTTACTAAACGTCCATTTGAGGTCATCTTTCAATGTTCGTTCAAAGGAAAAGAATGCTCTTACAAAAACTTTACAGTTCATCGTCACCCCTACCGACCCAATTGCTTTACATTCAGACCGGATGATCGTTCCTCAGGCGTACCAGGTCAAGATAATGGACTAAAGCTGGTGTTGAATAATGGAATAACAAACTTGATATTTAACGGAAATGAAAAATTTGCAGAATATTTTGAAGGATTTTTTGTAACTGTTCATGCTGCCAATAGTCTTCCTGATTTGACAAATGAAGTGATTAAAGCAAGTACGGGTTTTCAAGTAGATATCAAAATAACCGCCAAACGTTACACGACAATTAATCGTCCAGGACATCCGTGTATTTTGAAAAAAACATCAACAGCTGTTGGATTTGACAACTATATCTATTCCCAAATAGATTGTATTGACCAACACATTCAAAAATATATGATTGGAGAATGTGGGTGCCAGAATCCTAACTACTACAAACGCATTGAAGATGCTAAGAATGTTCCACCGATCTGTTTACAATTTGCAACTGAAGCATACAACATGGACAGAAAACTGAGAAAGTTAGAGGAAATAAAAATTGATCCATTTGGAGATTTAAGTCTGATTATGAATAGCACAGAACTAAAACCATTGTTTGATAGATTTCTTTGTTTCTTTAAAATCCATTCCAATAAACGTCGCCTGACCAATATTACATGCCCTACTTACTGCAGACATACAGTTTACTCATTAGCAACTACTGGAGAAGTTCAATGGCCTCAAGATATAGTTTCATTTACCATGGCTACTATCTCTGCATTTCGATTCCTAATGAAAATGACGAATGTAACTGACGAATCTCCTGGCTCTGTTCACAATTTATTGCCCTATTATTATAGATCATTTGTCGGCAATCAAGAAGACTGGCGAAAACGTTTTGCTTTGATCAATATCTATGCCGCTGAAGACAAAATTTCATCGATAGTGGAGGAGGAAATCTATGACTGGTCCATTCTATTTAGCGATATCGGTGGCAACATGGGTCTTTGGATCGGAGCAAGTGTCCTTTCGATCTTTGAATGGTTAAACAGTGGGACTCAACTATTTTTAAAGTGGAAAAAGAAAACAAGTGTACCACGTGCTGATACAGAAATTCAGGTTGGTGGCTAAATGGTTGAGACCATAGAGCAATCTTTACTCATATGGTTGAGACAGTGCAAATATTCATGCTCAGATTATGACATTAATTTTGTTGTGAGCATAGTAAACATTATCTTTGATATGAACATAGAGTAATACATTTATCTTTGTTGTGAGCATAGTAAACAGTATCTTTGATATGAACATAGAGTAATACATTTATCTTTGTTGTGAGCATAGTAAACAGTATCTTTGATATGCGCATAGAGTAATACATTTATCTTTGTTGTGAGCATAGTAAACAGTATCTTTGATATGCGCATAGAGTAATACACTTCTATATGATGTAACCATAGAGCAAAATAAAATTGCATATAAAACAAAAATTAAAATACAGATAAAATTGATTGATATTACATATTGCAATTTTGTTTAACTATCAGTGTGGCCTCAATAATATATTGCATATTATGACTCGCTGATATGATAATTTACTTTTGAATATTGCCGCCCGCTAATCAGTTAATAGGTGTACAATAGATGTACGTTCTTGGCAAACGGTCCACAATATAAGTGTTATACCTAAGTGGTATTAGTAAAGACACAGTAAATCTTTTTTTATAATTTTGTCTTATATTTAGACAGGAAGGTAATTTGTATAATTATATTTAGAATTTATTCTCCTTTGTCTTTATTTTGTTATATTACATTTGTTATTAGGTATTTGTTGATCAATTTTTAAATAAATGTATTTTTTATGATAATAATCGTATTTTCAAAAAACACAAATACAAAACTGATACAATTGTGGTAGTTGGTTTTGTTGTTTTTCATTTCAGAAAAATGACAAAATATTCACCCTTTGTCTGTAGACTGGAGAAAGGGGGTAAAAAGAATTTTAATATACTGCAACCATGTCATTATTTAATGTTTGTGCTATATTAACAGCCCAAGGGAAGTTAGTTAGTTTTAGGCATATTATTTAATACTGTTCCAGCCAGACTTTATAGTCCTTCCTGATTCTCTTCTTTATCTTTTTGTTGAGTTTTTTATTTTCTCATTTTGATTGTGTTTTCGGCATCTCTTCTCTCTTGAATGCGTTTGAAGCTTACTCCACTATTCTTGGTCTTTCAGCCTGTCCTAAGATCTTAGTGGCAATATTTTTAATAATTGAAGCATAGCTCTGCCAGATTTCATTTGGGTTCAAATTGGTCGCCGATATTTGGGTCAGTCAGTTTGGCAAGGTTGAAACGTTCTATTGGTTTCTTTTTATTCGTCTGATGGAATTTCATGCAACGTTTTGCTGCAACAAATTTCTGGTCAGAGTCACAGTCGACACTTGTATATCGATTATGGTGCTGCGTCTATTGTTGATTATTATTATGATCAATCTGAATTTTGGTTTGATTGTCTGGCGAAACCCATATATATCGTTGTCACTTATGGTGATCGAATTGAGTATTCATGACAATTAGCCTTGTTTTTTGTACACAAATCAACTAACCGTTGTCCATTTTCATTTCGCGTTCCAAGACCGTAGCGTCCAATGCCTTCCCCTACTTTGGCATTGAAATCTCCCATCATAATGCAGGTCGCATTGGATTTGACTTGTTCAACAACGGACTGTAATTTCTCATAGAAAGCAATGGAGGTCTCTTCATCGTGAGTGTTTATTAGGAGCATAGACATGGATTAAGGAGTTGGCAAAGGTTTCGTATGGAATTTGGCAGTAAGAATGCGGTCGCTAGCCGGGTTCAAACTAATGATACTTTTTTTTGTCTTTCCTCTGACAATCAGGGCAGCTGCACTTTGGCCAGTCTTTTCTTCATTTCCGCTAAATATGATAGTGCTGTCAAGACAATCGAATAGTCCACTGCCATTCCATCTATGTAGTTTCCTAGATACCAACTATGTCAAGTCTAAAGTGCTTTAGTTCTGTGATCAGAGCATAAAGTTTGAATGTTTCCTTCATTGTACAAACATTCCAGGTTCCAATATTAAACAGATTTTTCTTTTCTTGAGTTTGCTTCTGCTTCGCAGTAGTTTACTGACGTTCGAGTATTTTTATTGAGACACCATCTCTAGCAAGCTAGCTGGCTAGAATGGCAGTGATCAACACATACTTCAAAAAGAGACTATCAAGGCAAATAACATACAGCAGTGGTGGACCAAGCAGCCAGGTGGACTGCATACTCTGGTAGAAGAACATAAATGAGGCGGTGTCCAAACAGCATGAGCTGGTGTTAGGCAAAGCAACATTACAGGGGAAAGTAAAGCAGTAAGAGGTAAAAATAAAGAAATCTTATTGGTGGAAACTGAAAAATAGAGAAAACAAAGAAAAATTGTTGGAAAGGTGGGACAGGAAAAGTCGTGGGAGGGACTGAGCAGTGTTATTAAAGCGGCTGCAAAAGATGTGTTAAGTGTTGCATCAAGGAAGAAAGGAAAGAAGGAAGAGACATAGTGGGGGTGTATTGATGTACAAATTGCTATAAAGGAGAAAAGTGAGAGTAAAGAAGAAAGAAAGCATTCAAGAAAGCAAACAAGGTAGCAAAAGGGCAGTAACCAAAGCAACAGCAGAGGCATATGAGGACCAGCATAACAACCTAGAAGAGAAAGATGGACATCTGAAAGCTATTAGACTCCAAAACAAAGGAATAACGAATAACAAGATGTATACCAAGCAAAAATGGCAAGAGATAAAAATGGACAGGTACCTAGAGATGATGCAAAAATCAGAAACAGATGGAAGGAGTACTACAATCAGCTTATGAATGTGAAAAACCTGAAAAGAGAGCGTAGAATAGAAAAGCTGAAGAAACAGAAGTAGAGAAAGTGAGGGAGGAAGAAATATCCAGTGCATTAATGCGTATGAAAAGAGGAAAGGCAGTTGTTGGACCAGAGGGCATACCAGTAGAGGCTTGGAAAGCACATGGCAAAACAGGGGTAGTGATATTAACAAGCAGTGTTTGGAAAGGTCATGGAGACAGAAGAAATACATTGGAGACAAAGTACCCTGATCCCAAGGGTGACATGCAGGACTTTGGAAACTACCGCGGTATCAAATTAACATCACATATACTGAAATATTGACGAAACTTGTCTGAATAAAAATGTTGCCTAGCCTTTTCGTTTTGTCTTTTCCTTTTTAGAATTAAAAAAAGTACTTTGCTCATTTTTACCAAATATTAATAGAATTAATTAATAGTTGGTAGATATGTTGCAAATACAATACTGTTTTGTCCAGATTAATAATAAATATTGATTTGTGAAACCTAAGAGCCAATCAAAATTAAGAATTTATATTTTTGCTATAAAAATATCTAAATAACGATTCCAATCTAAAATAATTTGCATTACTATACCCAAGCCTAAGCTTTGTCCATTTTTAGTAAAAATATTTATCAGTAAACAATCGATAACATTTTTGAAAAATAGTCATTCTGTCAAATCCCTATTTCTAAAACTTTAGCAAGAATAAGATATTTGGTTAAAATTTTAAAACCATTTGAATAAGTAATTTGGCCATAAAATCGATTTTTGTGTGTGCTAAAAATTGATTATTGAATTGTATTACTTAGTTCCTTGTGAACCTATATCCCAAATCTTCTCTCCATTCGCAAGATACGATACTATTCCCATTACCTGCTTCATTATCAAGCGCATACATAATATGTAAACTAGGATTATTAGCAAAAAGTTAAAAGTTCTTTTTCTACCTACAACCTAACGGATTATGAGCCTTTCATAAGCTAATGCACTGACAACCGGACTGCCTAACAATTTCTTTGAAGCAACAAGATGGTTGAAGAAATGCCTATTTCCTATTTGATCAAGACCAACCATTTTTTTACATTTTTGGTGTGTCCCCCTAGATGTCATATTTACCGCTGTGTCCATTTTTAATAGAAATGAAAATTTGTTAAGTTAATAAAGGAGAATCAAATGTCTAATTGGCCAATAATATGTCTCTACAAGTAATGCAACAGAAATGTTAAAAAGATAAAGTTAAACCCCAAGCCTAAAGTACTGAAACATAAACTACTTGATAAAACAAAGAAAAATATAGCAAAAGCCAATACACTGAAACTCTAAGTGAATTTGAATTACCGAAATAAAATAAAATAAGAATTGCACATTATGTACATAAAAATACCTTCATTAAACTGTCTCGCAATCAATCAATTTATGTAGTTTAAGTTTCATTAGCTTTAGGTTTCTTGATCGGTTTACATAACATCGTATTGTTATTGACTTCTAAACCAATTTAGTTTTGGTCAAATAAAAATGTTTTTCTTCTTTTCAACTCAAATTTGCGCACCTAAATTGTTGCAAATTCAAATTAATGCCTTGCTAAATACATAGTATTAGAATATTTTCAAACAGAAATATTATTAAGTAATCGAAACAAATTTTTTCAGTTGAGGTAGCCAAAGTTCTGTATTGTTTTTACGTAAAATGCATCATTGTTTAACAGACATAATTTTTAAATATATTGATACGCATGTGTGTCTATGATAATTGATTAATTAGCTATATTGTAAACTGGGATTGTAAAATTCGAAGAGAAAAGGATTCATAGCAAAAAGTCCTATATTGTTTAGTCGTCAATTAACAAGCGTATATGAAAAAAGCCGTTTTAATTTATAATAGAAAATTTTCTTATAATAGAATGACCATTAAATATACCAGTCAATGTACCCGGAAATAATGACGTTTTTAAAAATATTCAAATACAGCGCATAGTTCATAAATATAAATCCATGGAAATGTTTTGTATATACATGACACATAGATAATTAAATAAATTAACTATGCAAGGATAATTGATATTTCAATCTATTGCTTTCAAACAATTAATCACATTTACGAATGCACAAAAGACAATCTATGTATATGTCCTCATTGAATGTTTGCGGCGATATGGAATGCCAGTAACAGAAATTCATGATGTTGTGAAAACATATTGGCCTGATGATTGCCTAAATCTCAGACACATTCAGAAATTATGTAAGGAGTATGAAGATGAAGAGAGAACCAGCTTTGATCGCGCAGAAAGGAGTGGAAGAAACATAAGTGATGTTCGAACTGAAAATGCGACGGCTGTACAAATTTTAATTTAAGGTGATCTGTCTATGACAAGTAGACATATTGAAATGACACTGCAGATATCCAATACCATGGTTCAAATTTTGAAGGAAGATCTGAACAAAATCTGGCTTCACACAAAATGGATACCACATCATCTGTCAGAACGGAATAAGGTTGTGCGAGTAGAAAGTTGTACTGATTTATTTGAATGCAACGTTCATGATTGATTTTTATAAAGACGACTTTATTCTTACAAACAATTTAAATAGACGACTATTTTTTGGTAGATGGATTTTTTACGATTTTTTGAATGTCACCCACTACACTAATATTAAATTTTTTAGAAAAACTAATGAATGCACCTATTCGGTTCGTATATTAAATACTTTTACAACGAGCGAAGCTCTAATAAGGGAAACACTTGCAGAGATTCCTAAAGAAAGCAATTCCCCCAATCATAACGAAAACAAATTATTCGCCTGCCTTGTTCTGCATCTTGAATTGGAAGATTCCATGAAGACATTCTTGTCTTCTGTCTTATATCTGAATCGGAGACCACAACAAAGAAAAGAGTGAAAGAAACCATTAACAGTTTCAAAGACAACCAAATTGCCATCTACATAAATGACGGACAGATCTGTTAACAGTTTAGGTCATAGTGGAAGTGCTACACTGTTATTATCAACCTCAACGAACCATCAATGAGGACTGGGTTGCTGCAGGTACGATAGCCGACAGCTGCTTTGCTGAAAGTACAGCCATCGAAGCCGCAATCAAATAGCTTAGCACAGTCAACTACAAAAACGTCACAATTTTTAATGACTCCAATACCACTCTTATAAAACTCAAACGTGTTTTTGGTGATCAAAATATTGGCCCCATGTCGAACACCTGATGTCACGTTCTGAGGGAGGGGTGCTATCTGCTGTTGATGCTACGTCCATTGGAAATGTGTTTTTTTATATTTTATGATTGAAATTGAAACCGGTTCTCAAATGAATATCAAAATAACCACCAAACACTACGTTACATTTGATCGTCCAGGGCATCTTGTATTATAAAGAAACCTTAATCAAAGGTTTTTGGCTTTAACAACAATGTTAATTCCAAAATAGATTGCATTGAAAAACGCATTCAAAAATATATGATTAATGAATGTATGTGCCTGAATACTAATCACTAAGAACACATTGATGATGCCAAAAATGATAGCTGATTACAAGTTGCAAATGAAGCCTACAATATGGACAGAAAACTGAGTAAAATATCTGTCTTTGTTGTGAGCATCAAGTAATACATTTGTCTTTGTTGTAAGCATCAAGTAATACATTTGTCTTTGTTGTGAGCATCAAGTAATACATTTCTCTTTGATGTGAGCATAGACCAATACATTTAGCTTTGTTATGAGCATAGAGTAAGCTTTTATCTTTGTTGTGAGCACAGAGTCATATATTTGTATTTGTTTTGAACATATATTAATTTAGTTATCTTTGTTGTGAGCATAGTGTAATTATTGTTTTTTTTGCAATTATAGAGTTATGCAATTGAGAATAGAGTAATATATTTGTCTTTGTTGTGACAATTCCTAAAATAAAGTAGTTTGTTCTACATAGAATTAGATTAATAACTAAATCAAATTTTAGTTTTTATTAGATTTAAAGCGAATAAATTCTCTAGTGGTTATTAGGTCAATTTTGTAATGTACGCCAAGTAATAGCAAAATTGTTATAAATTCTCGTAAATAAAAATAACAAGGAACCCTTGTTACAACGTAGCTATATATGCTATATATGCTATATGCTATATATGCTTGTTTCATTATTTGTATGTCATTCATTAATTACAATATCTACAATAGTATATAAAATAGACTGAGCTCCAAATATTTTACCAAATTTTAAAAATTTACAAAATATAGAACATTAAAAACAATCATTTTTCTTGGGGTTAATTTTGTTATGTCATCTGTCAGTAAAAAAGAAATAGATATATCGTGATACCTAATTTTAAAATGCCAATGTGATTTAAGTTTGCCAAATATTTAATTATATTTGGCAAACCGTTTTAAGTTACAGACATGGTTAGCTGTAATATTTAATAAAAAGTGCATTTATCCAAAAACACAGAAATATGATTTCACATATTACATATTACACATATTAGAGCGAACACAATTTTTTACCGTTTAAATCTTTAATTAGATATAGGCAGGCTATTTAACTCTGGATTTTAAAATGTTTTTAGCGATTTAAAGTAACAAATTTTAATAATGGGCCATATAGATTCAAAATTATTTTATAAAATTCAGATAATTTTTTCTTACTTGCAAGATTTGAAGTCAAACAGGCAAACGTTAAATTTTTTCACTCATACAAAAAATATGTTTTATTATAGTTATATATATCTGTTGACTATCTGGCCTCACTATAAAATTCAACCATGAAAAACAAATTGAGCAATATAGGATCTTTTGTCTAAAAAATATCGATAATCTTTCAAAACAATTTATGGAGTTGTAGTGGACCTCTAACACAAATTAGAATTCAATAATCGGTGTAATATTTTGGACCTGATTTCATCATTAACCCCTAACTCAAATCTCAGAAATTGTTTTAGAATATTGTGTAAACAAATTTTAGCCCCCTCAAATTAATGAAGTGAAAATGATCAAAACTCTCTGAATTTAATTAATGGTTTCTTCAATAATATGTGCTCTTCTTGGGCTAATAATATTATCCACTCTTTAAACATTAACTAACTTTTGCTTCCCGCTGGTTGTTCTCCAATTTTTACTTTTGTCATGATTATGAGCCAAGAGGTTCGAAAGCTCGGCTCAATATATTCAATAATTTTCGCTGACTACAAAGTTGTTTCGTGTTTTTATTATTAATTACTGTTCACTGAAAGTGGTTTAGGCATTTTTATTGATTTTTTCAATATTTTTGCATCAGATTTATGCCATTTTGTTTTGTTACCTACCTGAAGAGTCAGTCAGAAAATATAAAAATCATTTGATAAATTATCATCAAGTCAACTTTGGACCACACCGTTAATTCTGTTTTATTCATCAGTGTTCAAAAGAATTTCATTAAATAATCTTTGAATGCTTATACATATGTTTTGATATCTATAATGAGAAAAGTGAGACAACCTCGCCTATAGTCATATTTTGCTGCTAAAAGATTTTAACGATAAAGACTAGTAGTTTATAATGAAGTTTGGAAAATAAAATTAATCTTTTAATTTACTATTTACAGTAGTATTAATTGATGTACAAACAATTTGTTTTCATAAACATTACAATAAAAACATTGACAGAATAATAAAGTGAACATATTCAATTATAAAAATACCTATTCCGCTACAATTCTCTATTTGCAAATTGATAATCAAAGTAGTACTAGTAGTTCTCAAAAATTATTTAACATAGCCAAAGAGATTTATTTGCCAGAATCTAAGGCCAATAGCTGATACAGATTTCAAACTATTTAGCCAGAGCGCTCTAGTAGAATTATTTTCTAAAGAAAGGTTAAAACTCTTTTTCAGAATATAGACAGAATCATTGCTATTTCGAACTACTGGAGTTGTTGTGTGTTTGTAACAAAGTTGGTATTGCTTAATATCAAACCCATATCGGTCGGCAATGGCTACGTGAAGACACTGTATGTACTCTAGAATATTTAAATTGTGTTTAAGAGCAATAATAAAGAAACAGGTATACTTTGATAAAAATATACTACTTATCTATATTACTCACAAATGAT
>JAUYWI010139082.1:0-32927 GCA_034780595.1 Parotoplana pacifica | reverse complement strand
TATTAGTGGAATAAATTTATTGATTGGAATAAATGCTGTCTACGTTTAATGGTGATATTTCCATTCATTTTGAGAAACAGTGTAGTCTAAAAATGAGTTCCAGTGTATAAAAAAGTTTCAATATCCAGTGTAACCTCCCCTAGCGTGACATGATTTGGCATTGTTCTATAGGTATTTTGAATCATCCTTATGATGTCAACATCATTATGCCATATCTGTTGCACTGCTGCAATCAGCTTGGGGCGGGTGATGTAGGTACGCTTGAGGACCTTGAATTTGAGAAGCGACTAGATATTCTCAATGATATTCATGTCTAGTGAAAATGGGGACCAGGGCAGGGCCCAAACCCCATTCTGCTGCAAGGAGTTGATTGAACGACGGGCCGTGTGTACTGGAGCATTGTGGTGCACAAATATGAGGTTGCTACCATTGGTTGCAGGCACAGCACGATTCAAAAGGATGTCCACGTAAAAATCTGCATTTATGGTGCCATGGATAGGCACATGGAGGAATAGAACTATTCCTCCATGGGATAGGCACTATGACACCAAGCCCATCTCTGGTGATGCAGCCCCAAAACAGGCAATTCTGAATTTATACCTTAAATTAATGGTTTATAAACAAAATAAAATTTTATTAATCGAACGCAAAGATAATAATATTTCTGATCGAAAATCTTTTGACAAATTCCTTTAATGTTCCCAAATCTCTAAAAGTTCTAAATCAATTATAGTCATTGTAAAAAGGTCCTAACCATAGTTGTAAATACAAATATAAATAAACGTTCACTGTAGAATTTTTACCCTACCTTACAGGTAAAATATACTACCCTCCCTCAGACATGTGGTAAAACAATTTATTCTTTGATTTTCGAAGAACAGATAAAAACTGAAAAACAAAAAACCATTAAACAGAAAATCTATGAGATTTGAAATGTTGGCTATATTTTAAGGTTAGTTTTGTGAATCAACGGTCAGAAAATGGAAAATCCTTTGGTTCTATGTATGTGTGTATATATTGTTTTATACAGGAATTCTCAAAATCAATAGAAATATTGTTTCTAGTTATTATTTCAAATGGAATATGATTAACTATGTTCGGACCTTTTTTTATAAAAACCTAATTCATTACTAAAGTATTAAAATTTAATTTAGTGAACAAGACTTATGGGCTAGTCATCATGTACAATCGAAATAAACTCCTAAGAAAAGTTTCGAACTACTTTTAGAATTGAAAATAAATATCGAAAGGAGTAATTTATCAGCAAAGTTCATTGAACAAATATTTAAAATAACACAAATTTATGTCCTTGAGTTTTCACTTTGAATTAGAGAATTTTGTTCAGGAGTAACAAGTTTGGCTGAATACATAGTATGTAATTGAAAAACAATTACGAGGTACAAGTATAATATTTTGAAATAATTCTCAGTATTAACATAATCAATTAAACATGCAGAAGAATGTTATCTGTTTTAAAATTAAGATGTTGACCTATCACTCAGCTATACACGAGGTGAGTAAAATATCACGTAAATTTTACATAAAACTTCCTGTAGTAATAAATGAGGTTGATTAAAAATTGTTCCAACAAGTTCACACATTATTCGGACAACTTTGTTTTATGTTTGCTCATCAATTAAAAAAATAAAACTAGAGTAAAAGAAAATCTATGTTTTTGTTGTATGAATTGACTCGTTAAACTGATATATTAAGCTAATTATTTTTGTAGGATGCTAGGTGTCTTTAAAAAGTCATGTCCTCTCTGATTTACTAAAGAATCAATCAAAAAATAGGAAAGTAGGCCTACATACTTTGTAGTTTCGCCATTTGTTCTAATTTATTAAATTGCTGAAGGTCACACTTAGGAAACGGGTTTCGAGTTTAGCTTGTATGAAAAGTTTTTATAGGCAAATGTTTGATTTAGTTTGAAGTTGGGGACCTCTGGGATAAACTATGTGTTTTTAAACCTTAATCCAATAACTTAAATGATGGAATTCAGATTTGGTCAATGTTAGAACTTTTCAGACTCACAAAAATATCTTTTGAGATATTGTGTAGATACTAGTAGCTATGCCATAGGAGGTAATTTTAATTAATCATCCATAAATTATTAGCAAGTAATATTTTCATTTCCCCCTATCGTTTTTGAGCTATTTCTAACCTCCACGTTTATTCCAAAATATTCAGGCTGTCAATCCCCTACTCAGTAAATAAAAACGAATAGGTGTAATTAAAAAAAGCAAAACCATGGCTTTCTAACAAAATAATAAAATAAGTAGTATAAAAGAATAGAGCTATCTCGATAATACATTGCTTTTTAATTGGGCCCAAAATTCTAGACGAGAGACATTCTGCAGCCTATGTAAAAATAGAAATGTCCACCAATGATGAACTCCAAACCTACATACACGTAAGATATTTGTTGCCAAAAAATAGATTAACTTAATAAAAGGAAGACTGTTTTATACGCAAACAAACGAGTTTTCAGAGAGTAAATAATGATATCTTTCATTCATAGTGACATAGTAAAAATGAATTACAGTACGTGTAACCTACTTATTGTCGTGACAGAAAACATTCTCCTGAGAAATGCAGTACCGTATTGTTTTAACATAACTTCACTTTTAATTTAGAACAAATCTATGATAAACAAGAAGGTAAAAACTAATAATAAAATATGCATAACAATTGTACATAGTGTTTTTTTTATAGTTACAGGTTATTTTTATTTTTTATTTTTATTTCTTATACACATAGGTACACAGCTAAATTTGACCATTTGATCAATGTGTTCTCAAGTATAAGAAAATGTCAGCAATAATGAACTTAGTTGGTCAAGTGGCCGAACCTCTTTAATGTCTTTATTGGACAGTGTTTCCTTAACTTCTTCCATACCTTTTAGTCGTTTTCAGTTTCATAAAAAAGGAAATCCACTTTCATAAAGTGTGACTGAACGGTCTCTTAAACTGAGTAACATCCACTAATGATATCCGAAATATTTGGTAATGTTTTGTTCTGTTTTATTCACTTCTTATTTTGTCTTAAAATCGATTTTAACTCTTTTCCTTAGGCAGCAGTGTGGTAATAGAGTAGCAGACCAAAAGTAAACTGATTAATTCGAAAAGCTTGTGTGCTTAACGTTCAATGGAACGTGAAAAACGGCTCTGGATGGTTATTAATTAATTTAGGTACTCTATCCAATTGTGTGGAGAACAATTTGTTGATACCAAAAATAGGGCTTTATAAAAAAACGATTTTCAACTGACCACAAAAACGCTTGCAAAAAATACAAAATGCAATGTATCTAAAACCATACTCTATAAAAAGAAATTATTCCCATGGCATTCTAGGCGATACAATTATCTATGTAATACTTTGGGTTCCTGCATCTCTTCACATTTCTTTAATTGAATGGTTTAAGTAAAATTGAACTATCTCGAACAAATTGCTAAATATATCAAGTTTCTCTATAAAATGATAGTCCTACATCTATTTAAGAATTATTCAGTGTTGTCGTTTTGCGTTTAAGCAAATTAAAGTTTACATAATAAAACAAAACTGGAGCCTATGGTTTACAAAAAATAATATCTTTTGCAAGTATTGATTATTAAAAATGGAAATTTTAATCCAGTAAACTAGTGAGTACTTGAGATTTTATAAAGCAAAACTAAATTTATGAACAAAATACAATTTCCTCTTAAATAATACTTATAGTTTTTCTAATTCTTTTAGAAATAGTTATTTAGTAGACATGGTTGCTAATTTCATTTGTTTATGCTTATCATATACCTACTCATATGTATATGTATGTAGATATTCGTCACAAACTTAATGAATAGGTAGGCAGTTATATTAATTTTCGATTTCTGGTATTGGCAAAAAATATTTAAAAAATTTCCCATTTACCTAACTTAACTAAATGTATTACGGTTTGAAACACAATTATGTAACGCTTTAAAACTTTTATTTGTCTCTCTAATGTTGCTAGAGAAACGGAATGGTCAGATTACGCAAAGCAAAATTTTACTCAAGATTTGGCAAATGTAAATGTAGCGTAAATTGGATACTTCCCATCAACTAAACCAAATTCAATAGCGTCCAGTAAGTACTCTGCATTAGTTGTAACTGAGTAGGCATTATTTTGTTTCTGGGTTGGTAGGGGTACATATGTATATCACATTCTAGGTTCTAGATAGGTAACACAGTTGAATTTAATACAAAGTTAGCATGAACTTTGAATTAAAATCAACAATGTACATCTGGATTACGTTCGTCGTCACAAGTAAGGGAGAGAAGGAAGCGGTACACCCCTCTCTCCTCTTTGGAATGCAATATGGAACCGGACCACCAGCTGAACCCCTAAAATCGCGGTGCAACAACTCTCTGAGAAATTGAAGTTGACTCAATTAATCAATTGGTAAATGTTGTAGTTTTTGGAAAGAAATTTCAATCAAATTTATTTAGTTCTAAAACAACTCCATCAATTTTAATATTTTTCATATAAATACTCGTAATACAATAAGTAAAAAAGTTGTGTATGATGGACATCCCATATATTCAAAACAAGTCACATGATGGACCCAGGAATGGGATTGGTCCATAATTGGAGTAGAGGGAAACGATTTCTACTTGTTAATTTAAATATATGTAACCTAAATAAAATCGAATAGCAACCTTTGGTGAATACACATTTTTCTAGTACAACGATATTTATATTGTGCAGCCGGGTTTGGATTTCATTTTTTGTGAGATGTAGTATAATTTTACCAAAAAAACACTAAATTGATTGATATTAACAATAGTAATGAGCGGTTTGTAGTACAAAATTCGATTTCAGCATTTGAAACGTTCGACTTCTATTTCACAAAAACAACAATTCATTTCATTTCAAATGATATTTAACAATTTAGAGTATCTTTGGTAAAATCAACTTCTATAGAAGTTTACAAATTTCAAAAAATTCCATGCATACCCATTTTTAATCTAAAACTGCCTACTGTTCTCCTTATGATGATAACAGGTTATTTGTGGCAGTACCTACATACTTCCCAGATATAAAACTTTTATCATCTTGGGGGGGTCGTATCCCCCTCCCAAGGATTTTCGAAATATATTCAAAAACGATTAAACCGATTTTCATGAAATTTGTTATTGATGGGTACTACATTCTGTAGCGAATTTTTGGTGTAAAATATTTTTGGCCGGATGCCTCTATAAGTCACGGGATGATCTTCCAAAAAGTGAACTTCGACTAATATTATTACAATGTATTTTTTACAACAAAAAAACTATTCTTATTGATAAAATTGGTATATATGCTATAAAGACTGCGTTATTTCACATGTATTCCGTTTTTTATATTAATTTTTGCCCATTGGGTGTCCAGGGTGCAACCTGAGATTTTTAAAATATTTTTCTGATTAGAAGTAGTGCCACACGATGTGGCTGATGCGTTAAATAGATTTTCTAAAATCCAATTTTAATGAATGAAATCATTTCAAAACTATCAAAAATTATGTAGAAACTATTTAAATCATTTAGAGTCATTTATCTGCGAAGAAAATTACTTTAAAAAGATCAAATTTTACGGATCTGTCCCAGTATGGTGGCCTTCATAAAACATCAACTAGAAAAGTGAGATTCGATTTTCTAATTATTTCAAATAGCTTTCTAATTATAAATCTCAATTTTGAGCAAGATAGCATATTTTGTGTGAAATTTGAAATTTGGTGTGTAGGTACACTGGAGATTCAATAAGAGAACAAACAGATCAATTATCGAACTTTAAGACAAAACTAATCAAATTATGTCCAAAATCACTTAAATGGTTAGAGGCATTTAAGTGATTTTGGACATAAATATCGATTTGTTTTGCCCAAAAGTTCGATAATTGATAATAATCTGTTCTCTTACTGAATCTCCTATACAATGTTAAAAAACGGACAGGTGTCCGTGAAACAGAATGCCGGCCTGGGGTCCGTTTTTTACACAGTGTACACACCAAATTTCTAATTAATCAGGCAAAAACTTTAATTTTTGAATCCAATAACGCCATCAGCCTCAAAAAAGATTGTCAATGAACTTTCAGTCCAACAATTCATCTACACTAAGTATATATGTATTTTAGAGGGGTCATGACCACCCCAAGGTCAAAGAGGCATTACAAAATCCAAGGACAATGAAGGTTTAGTGTAACAAACTTCTGTTGCATATTAAATCGGTATGATGGCCAGTATCCATAATTTAAAGATGTGAAAATAATTTTTAATTATTGTTACAAAACGTTTAATAGTATGTTCCAATCTACAGCTCTATGCTTTATGACATTCAAAAGAAACCGTTAGCTTTCTTCTTAAACTTTAATTTTCTTTATATTCAGACATAATTGATATTAACATGTACGTCCCAATACTAAGGAGGAAAAAATTCAGAAGAATGTAAAAGCCATCGCCTTATATCTCTTACTAGCCACTAGCCATCTCTGCAAATTGGCCGAAATAATGATATATTGCAGACTGTACAGGTGGCTAATGAAACATCACAAGATAGAATCAACTCAAATTGCCTACAAACCAGGACACTCAACAGAAGACCAATTACTTAGTTTTGTCCAAAAAATAATTTATGCTCTGCAAAACAAAGAGATGGCCGTAAGAGTATGTATTTGTAGACACGACATCAGCATTTGACAAAGTATGACAAAATAAGCTCTTTACAGGATTAAAAGGTAAAGCTATATGCTGGATAAAGCAATTTTTCACAGATAGATAGATATATTGGTTCGATATAACGATGCCCTATCTAAAAAATACAGACTCAGAGAACGAGTCCCACAAGGCGCTGTACTAAGTCCATTACTTTTTTTCTCGTCTATGTATCAGATCTCAAATTGCCAAATAAATCCAAACGATATGCATATGCAGACGATAATGCACTCTTTCAGAAAGGTAAAAATCTGAGACAGATAGAAAGAGGATCTAAATGCCTATTAAAACCAAATATAACATCTTCACAAGAAACTGAAATAGGATAAATTACAAACCAAATGTAGAAAAACTAGGAGAACAAGAAGTAAACAAATACAAAGAGAAACTCCAGGTTTTCACAAATGGTTTCTCTGATAGTAGCATTACTAGAAGAGTAGCAGGTACTCTCATAAAATGGCCCAATGCACAAAAAGAAGAAATATCTGAATCACCATAAAAATTTGCTCAAATTCCACAGGAGAACTGGCATCTATTGCTCTGGCTCTTCAAAACATTGACTGGTATGTAGGATACCTACCTGATAAAATCATATTTTTTGTGACTCATAATCAGCGATTCAAGCTGTAAAAAAGAAATCCCAAAAAAATCACTGAGTTCAAATTATTGCTAGAACAACAGGAAATCTATTTGAGGACAAGCAGATAAACAGGATAGTAATACAAAGGGTCCCAGTACATGTCTCAATAAAAAAACGAAAAAGCATACAACTTGAAAAACAAGGAATAAACACCAGAAGATTTAATTACTAACTACACCAACATAGAATTGCAAATCTTATAATGCAAACCACCAACCTCAACCTAACAAGGAACTACATATGCTACCATCTTGACAAGACTACGAACTGGCCATATAGCCAGCATGACAATTATCAATGGAACAAAGACATATCTCATCTGCAAAAATTGTACAACTGAACGACTCAGTCCAGACCATGCCTACAAATGTGACACATATCAGCAAATGAAAGAATTCAGAGGCCACAATTTTCAACAAGCTCTCGAGAAAGTGGTAAGAATGATTTCAAATGTTCATGAACGTATCTGCAATATGATCAAGACACGAAACAAACAAACATAACGAACTACCTTTCATAACCACGTTAAATAGTGTCATTTTATTATTTAGTCAATTATTCAAACTGTAATATTACTTCAACATTTAAAATCAGTCAGCATAAACAAGTCTTTTTTATTAAATTAAAAACTGAACTTGCAGTTTTAGCTTTTGTTATCGTTGATGCCCAGACGTAACGTTAACTGTTTCTTACAAAACTGTAGCTACATCATATTCTTACCTGCCGACAATAGTTTTCTTTGTCTTATAAACCTCAACAGTTTCGAAACTTATAAAATATCGAATAAAAATTTCGATCCAATCATAAAGTTTGAAGTAGCTAAATTCTAACAAACAAATTAATTAATTTTTGCCCCCCCCCCTAACTAGTTTAAAAGCGTACCTTAAGCATAATTCCATCTGGATATCTGAAATTAAACTGTCCCAACCATGAAATATGATGGAATACTATTTCAAAAGCTATAAATTTTATAGTATCATTTCTATTTACATTAAATTTTAATTTATTTATAAATGGATTTATAACAATGAATTCTTTTAGAATTAATTTCTGCCAATCAATCTATACATACAACCCTGAACAAAAGAAACGCGCCCAGTAGCAAAATATAAGACTTTCCAACTTTTTTTACTATTTAATTAATCAGGGCCACCACTTATTGATTGATACCAAATGAGTTTTGTATAAACTCTTTATAACCGTATTTACTTAATATACCTATATTGAAAAAATTGTTTGGATTAATTAAATAGTAAAAAAAGTTGGAAAGTCTTATATTTTGCTACTGGGCGCGTTTCTTTTGTTCAGGGTTGTGTTTTTTAGATATTGGTTGACATTATAAGTCGAATCTCTAAGGAAATTTTGCATTGTTACTATCACAGAGGAAGTAATACACAGACATCTCAGTCACCATTTTTGAAAAGAAGCAAATGAGAAAAGTATCAAATGTATAAATTAATTGGGATAATCTGAAATATCTTGTAAAAATTTTAAGGTGTAACATAGTTATGGCCTAAAAACTGCTTTTTCTCCTATCTCCGCAATGTGAAAAGGTAGGTACTCAGATATTGTTCCTACGATGTCCAGAATGTAAACGTAGATTTCGATATTTATAAAGAGTCGGACCTCTTTTATACAAAATATTACTCTGTGGTTCCTATGTAAACCAATAAAAAACAGCGATAAAAAAATATCAAAATAAAATATCTTATAAGATTGTGAAAGAGAAATTTCTAAACTTTCAAGTATAGAGAAAACTAAATTAAAGAAGTTTATTGGACTTCAAACATAGCTAAATTTTAATATTCAAGAATAAAAAAAATCAACATGGTTGTCTATTGCAATCTTTATAGCGTGATCTATTTGAGGCCATTAATTTTTTATGTCTGAATATTGAAATTTAGCCATGTTTGAAGTTCACTCACACCTTTAACCCTCAATCGGCCGACAATTTTACAAACACATATCGGCCGACTGTCTACATATGTAGACAGTAGGATATTTTCGTGTGGCAAAACCATTTTGTTTAGTTTTAAGTTTCGAAATAGCGTTTACTAACTGTTCTACATGTAACTGTTCTAAAATATAGTTTAAAACACTTAATTGCATTCCACACTGCACTCTGTTAACGAAATTGTGAAAGTAGGTACAATATTATAAAATCCTGGATTTTTTGTTGTTGTATTTTTATCAACTGTACATGAGTTTATATTTATAAACGTTTTACACAATATATGAAATGAACAGGTTAGAATAGTTTGAATTCATTCAACAAATACAATAAACAATGTATGTATTTTCGCAAATCGTTATGCTTACAGAACAACAGCTATACTAAACGATACAAGATACATAAATAATTGTCCTTCAAATCACGTAGATACTATTTTTATACGGTCAACAGCTTGGACAGGTTACGCTAACCTGCTTGTGTTCAGCACATACGTATTTACGACATGACGAACACCGAACTCTGGTTGATTTTCGACATCCATGTTCCTGACATTTGCGTGGTGCGGTGATTTCGGCTATCGGTTGTGCAATTTGTGGGTTTACAACGCCATATTGTGAAAATTTGTTTCGTAATTTGCCATAGATGTGAGCATTTTGAACTCGTGAAGCAATGTTGTCAGCAGCCAACTGATCTGAAACAGCTTTTATGAACTCTTTGCGATCTTTTTGGTAGCCTTTTGCTTGTAGTAAAATATACGAATTCAGTAGCGAGATATCGAGCATGTTGAAGAAAAATATTAGAGGGTAGCGATTAGTTTTGCGCTTACATGTAAAATCTTCAATGCGACATGACATCAACGCCACCTTTTCCAGCATTGTAGTCCATTATAATAACTGGCTTGCGATCCTCACGATCGCTGATGGCATTATCCATGTGCATTGAGGACATAAGTAAGACGTTTTTATTTCTCTTTGGCACCCACGATAAAAGTACCGCTCACGCTGTCAAAACAGTTAATATGTAAGAGCAATAATAAAAAACATATACATACTTTGATAAAAATATACTACTCGCAAGTGATAGCCCAGGACAGCTGTTCGGCCTTGGGCCTCATCAGTCCGGCATAATCACAACCTGGGAAATATAAAATTATCGTATATTTCGTATCAAAGCATAAAAGAGAAGAAAATTTGCAATAGTTGCATAAGAAAATTAAAATTGAAGATTTTCAGAAGAAATATGTTGGAAAAGCTTGTTTTAGTAAAGGGCACTTACGCTATCAACGCAGTCCTGGCCAATTAATATTAAAACAGGCATACTTTTTGTGGGCAAAATTGTAAACATTTTCAATTTAAATAGAAATGAAGAGAAATTCTCTGAACCTGACAATCAGTGTTTGTCTGGTTTATATGTACATTAAATACGACATAGAATAAGTTATTATATGGCATATTTCTTGCCTTGAAAAGGACTTAGGGCAATGTACGAAAAATGATTAAGGATCAAAAGCAACTTTTATAAAAGAAAATGCTAATAGTTATCTAATAGACTAAAATCATTTTTTAAATCCTATGATCACTTATTTACTAGCTAAACAATTTACGCATAATATTTATCGGTCTACATATTTTACCAATTCTAATTTGAAACCTAATCGCATTCAAAATGTATTAATTTTTTTGAAGATTGTTTGTTGAAAGGAATAACCAAAATTGATCAATGTACATAGATTATAAGCAACAGATTCTACTGAATTTTCTTCAAATTTGGGAAACATAATATTTAAATTTTTTTTATTAAAGTTAAATAAACAACATTTTAAGTAGACTCCATTACCGCATATTTTTAAACTTCGGTAGAATATGTATTCACCAAAAAGAATTGTATTGATTAACCGAAGATTTTATGTTTTATTTGGCCCGTAATCCCAGCTTAATAATAGATTTCACAATTATTGTTATAAACTTCTTATTTTTGTATTCCGTATACGTCTATATTTATTTCAAATATGCGAATGTTGCAGAGTTTTGGGAACAATGATATTCATTGGTGCATCATTTATATTTCGCAACAAAACCGATTTCTTCCAATCATCATTATAATTTAACCATCTTTATGGGTATAAATAACACTAAGAATTTGTTCCTTTTTTTTATTTTGTTTAAAAATGAATAATACAACTATTGATGTGACTGCTGGAGTGAATGTCTCAACTAACACACTTAGTCCGGCGAATATTTTACAAGCTGTTGTTAACATGGTTGGAATGGTTGGTAATTTGTTGCTTTTAATAGCTCTGATTCAAAAACCAATTGATTCACAGTTAACACTAAAATTACTGACAGTTCAAAGTTTCATAGACTTAAATGTTTGTCTATTTTCAGTCATTCATCTTCTGGAACACAGCTTTTGGAAAACGGGCGTACCCTGGCTGGACGCTATACTGTGTACTTTGTGGCACAACCAAGCGTTGTTTTGGTCCAGTGTTGCAGCAAGCATTTACAATCTGGTAAATCTTGCTGTCGATAGACATTGGGCTATTCTGGTACCCATGGGCTATAGAGCTAGAGAAAAACATCGCTTTGTTTATTGCATTTCAATAAGTTTTAGTGCATTAGTCCTTACTGTTACTGTACTCTATTTATTTGGTTTCTATGACTACGAAACTAACCAATGTCTACTAAGATGGAAATTTGAAGGCCCGATAGCCGAAAATATGTTACGCTACTTTGCTCCACCGTGGACGGTTGCTCTTTACATTATTCCAAGTATCATATTCATAACTATCTACGGTCGAGTGGTGTACAAGCTCACCAAACAACAGGGCACTACCCAAGTTAATCAAAGTGAAGCCACTGCTTCAGCTAATCGAAAAATTCGCCAGTATACTTACTCGATTGTTGCGGTAACTATCATTTTTATGAGCACTATGAGTGTAAATTTTTTCTCATTTTGTCTGGCACAGTTTGGCCTCATTAACTACAACCAGGGCACTTTGCTCCAAGATAAAGGTATTTCATTGGTTTCTGTAAACAGCGGTGCTAATGCTGGAGTTATGTTTTTAGTCATTGGTTCCTTTCGAAGAGCTCTCCTTAATGCCGTTAAATGGATCTGTCGATCTAACAGAACAGGTCCAGCTTGAGCATGTTAAACGAATTAGTGGTTTTTAAATGTAGTCACTTAGTTAATTGTATTACTAATCGTAGATGGTATCTGATATTTAATAACTAATTCAAACAGTTGTTCTGTGATGATAAATTAAATATATGGCTACCAGTATGAAATTATTAAAAACCAAAAATGTTTAAATGTGTGCTAGCTCACTATAGATACATATATGTAAGTACTATGAATGCTATTTTATTATTAGATAAATGGGATTTTTAGTATATGTATGTACTGTGATTCAGTCTTGAATAATTCTAAAGAAATGCCGGTAAACATGAACATGTTGGAAATGTAAAACATGTAATTTTTTTAATAGTTTTATAGGTAGGTATACAATTTTGATCGTTCTAATATTTATGGCATCATTTATGAGCAAATACCTCACTTTTTGACGCGTTAAATATTTCTCTTATATAAAAGACTCGTTTATTGTATATACTTTTTGACGCGTTAAATATTTCTCTTATATAAAAGACTCGTTTATTGTATATATTTTCATATAGTTAAAGTACAAAGATTTAACCAATAAACAGAACAGAAATACCAAACCTAACATAGGCGTTACTAACATCCATGTATTCCCCAGGGTACATAAGTCAGGTTAGAACCAGGCACCTCTGGATTGAGAGTCCAGTGTCCAACCACACGACCAGCGCTCTGTACCAAAGAATAGGAGCTTAGAAACATTCTTATACCCACAACAAACTACTGAAAATAGTTTGGTTAATATGGAGATCATAGTATATAGATCATACATTAACAATTCAGTGATATAAATAAGATATGAATACATAAATATGAAAATGGATCAATTATAATTGGAGTTCAATTCAGGTTTTAAAAATGAGCAAACTGTTCTATAAAATTTAATTTGGATTGGGTAAAATAGTTTAGTTTATAGATCGGTGTAACTTCAAAAGATGAATCGTAAATACAAAAATGTTTACTGCAATTTAATATAGTGTATTGTGCAGTAAGTGTTTGTTGCCGATGCAACGTTATTCTTTTTCTTAATCTTTTTACAGTTGCCGCAGACTAAAGTATATATTTCGTTATTGGATTTACAGTTTAAAATAGCATTTCCTGAATGGTAAAGAAATATATTTGGAGGATTGAATCAGAGGACAAATTTTGCATCTTGCTTGTTGGCATTTTTAGTGACAAAGTTCGATGTATTATGTGATATTAGTTAGTTGTTGTGTTATTATATTTATAACTGATACATATTCTTTATTCCTTTTATGGAAAAATACATTATCGTGAGTTTTTATATGGTTAAAAAGATCTTCTAGTTTTTTATTATTATTTCAAAATTTTATTTGTTCGAGAGAGCATCATTTATCAATTTGATGGATATTTAGCTGATATAAGTCTATATTTCTGATCTTTAAGTCCTCCTGTAATTATTTATGATTTGATGTTAATTTGTAAATTCTACTATGTACAGAGTGTATAGGGAATGTTTCTTAAAATGGGTCTTGGATGATTAGATTTGAATGATAAAATTATATTAGAATCTGTTGGGTTTCTTGTATAGTTTGGTATGTGAGGAATTATTCTCAAAAATCATATTTGTTCATTACTCCATTCACAACACTAAATTATGGATTTATTCAGACTATTTAAAATATCGGCTATAATATGCTACGGTGTTTGGTGTTCCAAATCAGGAAACAATCGACAATGAATATCTTGAAGTTTGGTATTTTCTAATGATTTTTCTAAATAAGCAACTACATACTAATATTCAATACGTTGGAGCCATTGTTGTGCCCATTGCAATACCTTTAATTTGTTTATAATATTTATCTTTAAATACGAACGTAGGTATTAGTTTTTAGAATTAACTTTATAATGTTGATAATAAGATAACTGGAGAAACGTGGATTGTGTTTTTCAAACTGTAACCAATATTAATAACTTCTATCCTAATCGATTGGTATAGAGATTTTATACCCCATGTTACTGAAATCGTGGTGTTGTTGCATGTATTATTATTATATTTATTGGTTTGGAGAAACTCATCTGTATTTTAATGCAGCTAGGTACAAGTTCCAGGTACGATTTGAGTATAACGTCAATAAAATTGCTAAGTTTCGAAGTTACCTATTGGTCTGCTTTGTAAATCGATTGATACAATTGAGTGATGAATATAGTTAGCAATCTTTATATTAGAAAATTGAGAGTTTTTCATTTATGTAATTTTGGTAATGTATAATGTACTAATTTTGTATTCTGCTCTAGTTAAGAAGTTTCTCTCTTTAGTAATAAAATTACTTGTATATTTATTTAAAAGTAAAATATATCCTCGTGAAAATCTTCTTCAATTAGATTTTGTAATTCAGAATATAGGTATACCTATTCGTATCATTTAGAGGGTTCATTACCAGTCTAATATAATTATTTTGTGGCACAAATATAGTGCTGAAACCTTGATCTGATTTACTGATAATAGAATTTAATCATTTCATACGTTTCTTAAGGTAAGTTCTCGAGTTAGCTTATTACTTTCTACGATATATTTTGAAGTAATCTAAAAAATTGGTTCCAACATATTCAATATCAGTAGTTGCGTATTTAGAAAAAAATTTCATGATTTATGTTTTAAACAATTTGGAACTGCAATTGGTGTCTATATCAAAACAAACTTCAAGATATTCGATGATGATTGTTTCCTATTTGGAACACCAAACACCGTGGTACCTATATCAGAGTCGATATTTTAAATACCTAGGCTGAATAAATCCATAATTTAGTCTTGAGAATTGAGTACTGAACAAATATCACTTTTAGATGTATTAGTATATCTTGAGAATAATTCTTTACATACCAAACTATACAAAAACCCAACAGATTCCAATATAATTTTGACATTCAAATCTAATCATCCAAGACCCATTTTAAGAAACATTCCCTATACACTCTGTAGTAGAATTTACAAATTAACATCAAAACCAGAAATAATTGCAGGAGGACTTAAAGATATGAAATATTGTTGACTTATCGGGGTTTTCGGAAAGGTTTGTCGGATTTAAAATGAATTTTTCTATACATTTGTTAATAAATCTGAAGTTGATTAGTGTATATATTTTGACAATATAAAAACAATTCAAACATTAAATAAAGTACAAAATGTCAAATATAAGTAAAACTTAGTTCATTAAAATTCACTATTCACTATCAAAATAATCGCCGTTTGCTTGAACACATTTTGTCCATCTTGCTGGTAGCATGGTGGTGCCTCTTGCTAATTTATATAGGGCCAAACAACTCTCCAATTAAGAAAACGAACAACCTTGCATCAGCAACAGACACTTTCTGCACAATACACTATTTTAAATTGCAATAAACAGTTTTTCTATTTGTGGTTCATCCTTTGAAGTTACACTGATCTATAAACTACACGATTTTACACAATCCAAATTTGATTTTATAGCACAGTTCTTTGTTAATTTCTTTTCAACCTGAATTGAACTCCCAATTTAATTGATCCATTTTCGTTGTATGCGTTATATTTTTAACCTTTCATATTTATGTATTGAGATCTTATTGATCATTGAAATTGTTAATGTATGATCTATAATCTAATTTGTTTTAAAATTTGAACTTTAACTACATCTATGATCTCTATGTATAATATTTAAATCTTGATCATCTTGTACTTTAATTTTATAAAATTAAAATTAAATACAGTAAACGCGTCTTTCATAATATAATAAGAGTTATAATTTTAAATCTTATCACCGTAATAGTGGCCTACATTACTAGAGATAATTATTTAAAGTGCAGCTATTAGCTCAGGCCTTAAAAAGTATTTAATCATTTTGGTGTGTTAGCCCTTGCTTATTAAATGCTATGAAGGCTATTTTAGTTTTAAATATACGATGCATCAACATTTTCTAAGTCAAAAATTAAATGAAAATACTATAAGGTTACTAAGGTTTTATGTTGTCAAATACTCATAAAGTATTGTTCAAATGAATAAAATTATAAAACTTTCCTTCTTGCTATGCAATAATGCTAAATGAACGGTTGATAAAAGGTTTCATGTGATTAAATACCCATAATAACTTTGTTAAGAGGGATACATTTGATATTTAGCATCCCAAGTAACAGATACAAAGTAAATAATGTTTGATGTATACGACGCCAAATTTCATGATTATGTGGGGGGATCAATTTGTAAACATTGTTGGTTGATATGCAGTATATTGGAGTTCCTAGCAAACGTACAAAAATGTGGCAACGGAGTCTTACTCTTTATTTCAAAAATTGTACACAACTCTGTATAAATTATATATACGACTTTTTTACATATATTACGACATTATACGACTTTTCCGTTGGAACCGTCTCGTTATTAATTGTTTTCAATGAAATTTGGCGAATAATTTTTAAATTTTAGGGATTTATTAGTGCATCCAATTAATAATTTCTACAAATTATCCCCTAAAACTTTGATCAAATGAACGTTCTTTTAATATTTTTCGACTTAGCAACTGTTGACAGGTATGTTAGCACCTCTCCATAGTATCTGGCATTAACTGCTTAACTCACATAGGCACTTTCAAATTCATTTATGTTAGCCACAGTATGAACTTTCTGAGTAGAAAACGTTGCATAGCAACACTTTTACAAATATATTCCTCACAGATTTAACTGTATATTAGACAACAACAGCAATAAGATATATTTACTGATTTTTATAAAACTACATCAAAATAGCTTTTATTTAAAAATAAAATGGTCTTTCAAAATTTATATACGTATATAAATTCGATTAATAAACTAATGTTGTACTCTAAATAACTGAAATTACAATATCATTGACAATACATATGACGGGCGGGCTAAATAAGTATTTTTCAGTGTGTTTTTGATTAGATTATGGAATATTATCTGAAATATAATTTGCACCATGTCATTTGTTTCTTTTTCTTTCTTTTGCTCTGATCCACAGCGCACTTAGTGCCAACAACCTGTACGCCGAGGTAATCACAATCAGCATCAGATAATCAAACCACACTCCATAACCATCTGTAAAATTGAGAAATTTGATAACATCGTTTCCATTATTAAAACACTGACTTTCTATCCCAGTTTCACATTCAATGTGGGTGACTTTGCTCCATTGACTAATCATAATAATTCGAAATGCATAATGATGCCAAGAAAGATATTTTGTCCAGCTCATCCAAGGCTGTATTGAAGCATCATTAAGATAGTAACCACCAAGTAGCAAAAATACAGTCCGTATTGGTGGAGCCACATTGATTGCGATATCAATACGACCACAAACTGCCCCAATTAAATAAACATTTAAACTAATAGAAAATTGGTAAACAAGCATTAATACAATGAACATGGTCAAAAATTCTTGCCATCCAGGATAAAATCCAATTATAAAATAAATTATTATCACAGTACTGCTCACAAATATGAGAAAGATTGGCAACTCTGATATATTTTTGGCTACAAAGAAAGCTGAGACTTGATACAAGCCATTGTGATTATCACGATATAACACCTCCAATTGCCTAGTAAAGGTGCTCAGTTGAACAAAGGCAAGAACCGTGACATGCATGATAATTTGGAAGGTTATTCCATTGATGTTCATCACTCCAACTTGGTTGTAGTTTTGTTGAAAGTAAAGAGCACAGATAATAATGAGACTAAGAATATTCTGTAGCATAAGTGAAAACATGATACTGGGGTCTCTGGTCTGGTCCATGGTGAGCTTCCACGTATTGATTTTCAGTTGATGCCACCAGGTTGCCTTAAAGGGTGTGGCTTGAGCGGTGGCAGTCATGATCACCTCAAATTCATCATCACCGTCCATATTGTTGATTGCCTGCAGAGTTTATGTATTAAGTAATCAAATGTTTTATTAGAATTGTGTAAATTAGAAAATAAAAATATCTATGGGGCGCTCATTAACTTACTAACTGCGTTTTTATACAGCAAAATTAGGTTAAAGTTTTACGGCGTATATTTATTTATATTTAATTCCATTGATTGTTTTCTTTATATTTACGTGTATTTTGTATTTGACATAATTTTTTATATTTTCTGAAGTTGAATTGCTTAGTTGGAATTCAGATGGACAATAAGTGTCTAATTCTGAAGAATGTCATGCCGGCACATCTCTCGAAAAGACATTAGCTTGGCGAAAGAAGAATGTTTGACTTCGGCATCAAACACCTTATTTATTCGACATCAATACCTATTTGTGTTTCAGAAATCAATACGATGAATCGAGATAATTTTGAGAAATGTTTTTCGTTCACTCAAAAAATTATAAAGAAAGAATTTGAAACAATGCAAGGCGACCTTTAACGCATCATTTACAAAGACACATATACTCATTTAACATTCTGTATGAATCAGTGGATCTCAAAAAAGCTTCCAATATTCATTTTATTAAAAGAACGCAGTTAAGTTAGGACCACTTTAAAATTTGGAAAATTAAATTGAACTTATAAGAGAAATATATTTTAAAAACTTCAAAGTGTATGTCACCTGAGTTTTGGTTTGGACCTGGTCAAAGAGCCAAAAAACATTAACTTTGAATGGACTATAGAACTAAACAATAATAATTTGTTTTATATTAAATGATTCAAATATTATTTATCTTACGACACTATGTTTGACCTTTAGGGCCGAGAATTATTGATTTTTTACATTTTGGCTTATAACTCAAGATTTATGGTAGATATGAATACCATATTTTAAACGACAATCTCTTTCAAACAAACAAACATATTTTATATCTATCTATTTTTGTTACTGAGATATACACTCCAGTGCAAAAAGAATCGCCATCCAAATACCTAATAAATGTGTAATTTTAAGCTAGGTAGATATAATGTTAAATAATCAATCAATTATGTGGTGATTTCTATTCATTAGAAATGTTCAATAATTAAAATCTATGCCTATTAAGCTATCAAAAATAATGAATCGACACGCTTATGTTAAATTTCAGTTGTAGGGTTGAGTGTATATTCACCAAAACCTACTGTCCATATACTAGATATAAAAATTACTACTAAGTAATTCAATATTCATTATTCGAGCAATAGATATTAAAAGTACTTTAATATAAAAAAATAAGGTAGGTATGTAGTTTGGAAAAGCAAACTATTTTGAAGTTTAGCAAAAATAACTATCTATTCTGTTCTTAAATAAATTATGGGTGATCTTGGTGGCCAAAGAAAGTAGGAATGTATGCATCTGAATATAAACATCCACCTCTTTATAAAACTTTACAACTTGGTTTCAATTAAATGATTAAAATCGAATTTTTTAATTATTACTCTTAAACACATTAATTGGCCAGGACTGCTTTGACAGTGTGAGTGTCCTTTAATAAAAAAACAGGCTTCAAAGTACTTCTTTGTCAGTATCTTCTACTTTCTCTCTTCTTATTCAAAATTGGCAAATTTTCTTCACTTCTACGCTTTGATATGAAATATACGAACATTTTATAATGCTCAGGCAATGATTATGCCTGGCTGATGAGGCCCAACAAGGCCAAAACAGCTGTCCTGGGCTATCATTTGTGAGTAATAGAGATAAGTAGTATATTTTTATCAAAGTATACCCGTTTTTTATTATTATTCCTAAACACATAAATTATGGATCATCTTGGTAGCCAAAAGAAAGTAGGAATGTATGTAGTCTTTGTACTACAATGCATCTGGTTAGAACATTCACCTGTTTATAAAACTCTACAACTTGGTTTCAATTCAATGGTTATAATCGAATTTTGTTCACTTATGACTACAAAACAATGACCTAAATACACAAGTGGCTTACATTTCTAAATTACATAATGCACATACATACATACAAACTTATGTAACGGAAATAATAAAGCTTAAATCAGTCAATTAAATTGAAGCAAAGGACTAATTTCTTTTTCGTTCCCTCGACTTAAACCAAAGCACCAGCAGAGCAAGTAACCGATAGCCAAAAGCAATTACAACAAGTAAAACATAATTTATCCAAACTCCATTAATGTCCCCAAAATTGAGAAATATAAGTACATCCTCTCCGTTATTGAAACATTGACTTGTCTTCCCAGTTTCACATTCAATACTGGTCACTTTGCTCCACTGATTGACCATAAGAATTTGATAACTGTATCGATGCCAGGAGAGGTACTTAATCCAACTCAACCAGATCGGTATCGATGCGTCATTTAGCAAAAACCCACCGAGCAACATGAAAGTAAGTCGAATAGGTTGTGCAAGTGTAATTGCAATATCAAACCTACCACAGATAATACCAAGTAAATAACTATTAAGACTGGCTGAGAAATGGTATACTAGCACTAGAACAATAAACATGGTTAGAAATTCTTGCAATCCAGGGTAGAATCCAATAAGAAAATACATTAGTAAAACTGTGGTGCTGACAAATATGAAAAAGATCGGCAGTTCTGATAGATTTTCAGCGACGAAGAATGCAGTTGTATTATACAAACCGTTATGATGATCACGGTAAAAGACATTCACTTGGCGCATGAAAGTACTCAACTGAATAAATCCAAGTGAAGTCACATTCATTATGATTCGAAAGATGGCGCCATTGATATTGGTTACACCAACTTGGTCGTAATTTTGTTGAAAATAGAGTATACACATGAAGCTGCAAATGACAAAATTTTGTAGAACTCGAGTGAACATCACTGCGGGGTCTCGAATCTGATCCACGGTTAATTTCCAGGTGTTGATTTTCATCTGATTCCACCAAGTTGCCCTATAAGGAGTCGACTGAGACGTAGCGGTCATAACTGTTTCAAATTCAGGGTCGCCGGCCATTTTGTCAATTGCCTGAAGTTTGAAATATAGCATATAGGTTTTGTGTCCGCTGACAGTAGCCGTAAGTCATTGGTAATTTACTTTTAAGCTTTAGTTAAGATTACATAACGCAACGGTGAATGATCTATTCTTAGTTTTATTATCTACTACATTTTATGTAATAATGGGCTAGCAAATATGTATCTCTCAAGCTAAAGGGCGAACACAGTATTGGATATGGCTCGTCTAGGAGAGAAATTGCCACTAAAAGACCTATGCCAGAAATGAATATCTAGAAATGGAGATGAAAGCACTCAAGAAACCTAAGTAATTAACAAAATACAATGTTGTTTGAAACAGAACGGTACTGGCTTGCGAAAGAAAATTAATTCTAACATGCAGAGTACCATATGGTTTTCGGAAATAACGATGAAGCTACAATTCAACTGCACATGTACAGTATGTTTTATCGTAACTAAATCGAGGACTACGTGAGGACTACGTAGTCCTCGAACTAAATATTCACAGATTAGTTTAGTTACTAAACCTTTGTGATAACAAATAAATAAATGAATGGATTTCAAAAGATTTTGAACTTTGTGCCAAATTGATGATTCATAGTTGCTGCTTCGTGTTTGCAGGTCAGAATCAGCTAAGTAAGTTTGGTACAGAAAATAAAAATCATGTTTTAATAATAATAGGTATTTAGCTAAACAATTATTGATACATTGTTAAACTCATAGAGTACGTATACGTATGTATACTCTATGGTTAAACTAATAACCTCGTTGGTGCAATTGTGATAACAGGAAAACTGTATTTCTTTAACATAAGTAATATTCTTTTCCAACAGAGAATATGCTGTTAGAATATAGATTCTCCTGAGAATAGGTACGTACATATTGGTCCGCATGAGGATTCGCATGAGAATATGTACGTACATATTGGTCCGCATGAGGATTCGCATGAGAAACGTATAGGGTCCGTATAAAAAAGGATCCGAAATTACAATTTTATTTGTTTTATTATTGAAATGATTTAAATTATGATTATGCTAAAATTTATGAGTTTTAAATAATTTTATTTATTGCTGTAAGAGAATTATTCAAATTTCTTTAATGATGAGGAACCTAACATCGTAAACATTAAATGAATAATGCGTGAAATGCTTTATCTTTGCACAAATGTACTTGTATTCTCATTGGTTTTAAAAACAGTAGTGCACGCCAAACGTGACCAATTGGTGTATGACCATTATAATAATTCGATATGTCATTCTAACAAAATAAAATGTAATTTAGAAATGCAAAAATTATTACTCAACATACATACTGGTATTTACTTATAATTTAGACACTTTGTAAAACGGGTGCATACGGACCCTTCGACACCAGACCCTCTTCGGACCCTCATACGGACCAATTTCACTTACACATTTGCTTTGTTTCAGTTACCTTTATCATTTTTTTTTCTTTTTTAAATTCTGGTTCTGCTTGAAATCGTGCAGCAATGTACACTATCTTTTCAATACATTCGGCCTCAATTCCCGGTCGTACGGCCAACGTGTGAATGAAATGATCAGCTGGGTTATAATTGCTTGGACTGGCAAGACCAGAATCAGAAAAAAAATCTAAGGCCCGTTGAATTGTACCCTATGAAAAATGGACAAATCAGCTATCATTTAGGTGTTTGTGTACAATTAGGTAAAATTAAGGTAAAATTAGAATAGAAGAATTACATATTTAATAACAAAGATAATGATAGCCAATAAATGTTTCATAACTTTTAAGTGTTTGCTCGTAGATGTGCGAGCCGCCATTTTAGTTTTCTTTCATTCTATATCTATTATCCTTGTTTTCTTATATATTCAAAATATTTGAATATGTTGAAATCAAAGAAATTCAAATGTAATAAGCTAAAAGTACATCAATTTAAATTATCTTTCTATCTTCACAACATTGGCATTACTCCCTGGCTGCCTAAGCATGCTTCACTTCTTGTTTGTCTTCGAAATTAATCTATTCCATTCGTTGTAATATTTCATTAATTGGTTAATTTTGTACCTCTAACATAAATTAAATGGCTCCAGAAGAGATTACTTTAGGAGTAGAGAGTGATAAGAGAGATCACAAATGGTGGTACCTACATGAAATGCAAGTCGTCCTTCTGCAAGCAACAACAATTTATTAAAATATTGCAAAATATGGGAGGCTGGCTGATGAATAGTGCAGAGGATCGTCTTTCCACGTCTAGCTAATTTCTGAAGCAATTTGATCACGTGTGCGGCCATCATGGCATCAAGTCCGGTGGTTGGTTCGTCACAGAAAATAAGGGCAGGGTCAGTAAGGAGCTCGCTGGCAATAGACAGCATTTTTAGTTCACTACCAGACAGACTGTAGCCTTTTTGACCCGAACGGTTGATGCATATTGTTTCATTAGCAATGCGGTCTAACCCAAGATCTTCCATCACCTAAAAATAGAGTTGTAAGTAATGATAGAATTAAAATGGTGCGATTTTATTTTTAAACTTTTTTGAAGTATTAAAATTAAAGGATAAATCAATTTGAATTAATACAGAATAAGAGATTACCAATTAAGAGCTATCTATCTGTACATTAAAGAGGAAAATCCAGCTTTTTCAGTTGGGGGTGGGGGGGGGGGGTGCAGCGTTGTGATCAAGTAGTCGCCAGCCAAATTGTTCTGTTTTTTATATATAAAAGTAAACTTTATTTACATGAAAATAGACACTTAAAAAACTGAACCGAAACTTTAGCTAAGTACGCTTTTAAAACAGTACGCTATCACATGTAGTATAATAGACACTTGGTTGAAAACTATAAATGTTTGTTTCTATGGTTATGTAGGTGTTGTTAATACGATACTTTTTGGAGGGGAAAACGGTAAAAATCATAAACATATAAATTAAAATATGAACATAAAAAAACATATAAAACTTAGCAGCAAATAAATGTTAGTTGAAGTTAAGTAATAGAGTCATTATAAACATTATAAGTAATGCCATTCATCTGGACAGCCTTCTAAGATATGATTCTCTTCCCAAAAGTATCGCTTTTAAGTGAGCACCCTGTATAATCATTATATTTAATTTATAGTCATATAAATTTTTCTACTTTTATCATATTCAAAAATGTAATCCTTTTTGAAAAGATACAATTACGACGAGCATGTATTAAGTTATCAAAAGTAGGCATGTGTCTGTGTAAAATGATTAATATGAAATGAAAACAGAAATTGACTTAGTTCAATGGATCTTATGAGTGACATTCTTCTTGGATGTTTCTAGGCATATTTAGTCACAATTTCTTCATAATCTATTTCAATATTTTTATGAATGGACAATAGCAAAAGAGCGTAGAAGCGATCTTGTTCCATTGTAGAACTAACAATTGTTTTAACAAAATGGAAACTTGAATTGGTTCTTTCAACACTTGACGCAAAATAGTGTGAATATTTGGAAACGTGTGCTTGCATGTATTAGGATGTTTCACAATATTACTCATGTTTTTCGGCAATGTTCTTTTGTAGTTTTGTCACATATGCTTCTACAGTTTAATTTCTTGAAAGAAAGAATTAGGGTTAGGTAAGTCACATCGAAAATGATCGAGTAAGTCTTCTTTTGCGGGTGTATCGATTCTCTCAACTGCCGGAGTCCAAACGAAGAACTTTCATGCTTTTTTGTTACATCATTAAAGCACAGTTTAAATTGCTGAATTAAGTGATCCAGAAATGGTGGATATATCGACAACCGAAAGTATTCTTTATGGGTGCAGACGTTCTTGGTCGTACCAATTCACTTATACGACAGATCTTAGCCTTACAAAGCATTGTAACATATAATGACTCAAAGTCCTCTTCACCCTGTCGAATTCATCAAATTTTGATTTGATTGTAGACACCATTTCGAAAGATTCCAAAACATCAGCACTAGAACTTTGCAGCTTTACGCTTAAACCCTTCGTATATGAAAAGAAGTGGACAAACATATGAAAATGCTATCTGTTATTCTCTTAAGCAAACCAAATCCATCACTACTGGATTTAGCATCCCAATTGTTTTCAGTAGAAATTATTCCAATGTCAGAAGAATTGGTTCATATACAAGGTTGAACTCCTGAAGAACAGAATATTTCTCAACCTATTGAGTTTTACAAAACAACTCCAATTTAGAAATCTTTATTTATTATACTGCGTTCGGCATTGATCGATTTTCTCAATTGCGTTTTCAAAACAGCGAGACCTCTTTGGGGGAATATTTAAAGAAAATTCCTACTTGAATAATGCTCTCTCTAATTTTGCAGCACATACTAAGAGCCAAATTCAGGTCATGATTGGTACAGTATTGGTAGGATGCCTTTGGACTCTGCTTTAAAAATAGCGCAGAACAACCTACTTGATTTCTGGACATATTGCTTGTGTCATCCATGGTCTGAGATCGACCATTTTCAACTTGTAAGCCATTCTGTTTCAGTTCAACTATAAAACTGTCACATACAGTGGCACCTGTGATTGACTCACATGGAATGAACTCAATTAGACGTTCAACTGGGGTATCATTATTAAAACATCTTACTAACAACTCCTGACTGCTCCCAATTACTGACATCAGAACCTCATCCACTTGCACTCTATAAGGGGTCCAACAGTCTGATTTTTAATCTCATCCACAATAGACGCTTTGAAACACAGTAGAAGATCATTTTGAGTAGATTTAGAAATGTATGTGGCATTTTGACACAGTTTGACAAAAAACTTTTTGAGTATCTTGTCACCGGAATCCATTTGATATTCAAGAAGAGCTTCGATATTCCACCTATTAAAACTGTAAAGAAAACAATATCAAGCGAAAATATAATCAAGATGTTTGCGATCCCATCACTTGGATTCTTAATCATTTTAGTAACTTCATTTCAATTGGTTTTCACCAACACATTTGAACGCACCTTTTGTAAATCAAATTGAAAAGTCTTTATTTATTCCGATTTATTTTTTTAGGAACAATTATTACTTCTATACCAAATCAGCATAAATAATCATAACAATCTTCCCACTCCTGAAGTATGGGTCTGTAGCACTTGTTCTCAACATGGAAAAATGTTCACTCAAAATGAAAACTACAAAAAATACATTCGGTTTAAATTATTTGTTTCAAACAAGTTGGTCAGACAATTTCTAAAAACACCATTTCTATTTCTCTCTATGAAATCATCCAATTTAATCAAGAATATGACACACAGAGGCATAATAAACCATCACGGCAGTTCGACCACTTCTGGACATTTCATTGTTATTGATCTTTTACATAATTCATCCTGGCTTAATTTTGATGACTTACGCACTAATTTCTATAATCCTCAATTAGAAAACAATAAATCATCTTATATTATATTCTTTATAGTTGATTTCTATCATATTCAATGCCCTTTTCTATTTATTCCATTGTTGATTTTCCTAATTGCCATTTCACTATTTCTATAAAAAAGAAATTGTTATTAATTCCTAAGATTCTGTAAACAATATTAATGTATAGATAGATATCTCTTGATTTGTAATTCTGTAATAATTCAAATTGATTTTGATGCATGAAAAAGTTAAAGAATAAAACCGAAACCTAGGTCGCGTACGATTTTTAGTTTTGCCGTAAGTAATGATCGAAACAAGTTTATGACATTTTCATTTCCAAAAGGAAAGCAGGTGGTAAATGTTGTCCAAAAACTGCATTGAAATGTAATAATACAACATTTACCAACATTTAGTAAAATTGCACAATTAGAATTTAAACTATTCATTTATTTATTGTTTCATTTTGACAAAATATTTATTGTCTAAAATTTTAAAAACTTGAGAATTAACATTTGTTAACCTATACCGCTTTAACCTTTCTCTTGTCGTTCTATTGGTATCTACCGACCATGTTCGAAATACTATTTTTAGACTTTTATGTAATTTTGTAGATATTGTACGTGTGTATTATGTCAAAACTTTCAACACAAGAACCCTGAAATGTAATCACTGCCACAATATTTGATGTTGATACCGAGAATATCAATTTACCTATAAACCTAGATAATAATTTATTGAAGCCTACACTAAATGGAAAATTTTTTTTAAACGTTGGATTATGGAAGATTGGAATGCAAATTTTACCGAAATTGGTTAACGATTTCAAAACATCATTTATGTACAAATCTACAAACCTCATCTATTCTGATATTTTGTTCTTCAGTTGAATAAGCTCTTCCCATTCGCAGTGTAGCGTTAAAAACTAAATGTTCACGGACTGTCAGCCGTCCCAAAAAGATATCATCCTGTTGAACATAAGCTGAGACACTCTTTATGTTTGCTCCCATATCCACTCCATTGGCCTTCACCTTGAACATAATTTGTGAAACAATAAGTATTCATTAAAGCTTTAAAACAACAACAAATGCTAGAAAGAACAACTGAAAACAACCTTTTGCTTATTATAAGGCAATCAATCCATCGGATTAGTCATCTGCTAAAAGTTGCACCAGCTGGCACAATTGGTAGGATATATAAAAATAAGTTTTAGTTTAAACTTAGAAAGTTAAATTTCGCAAGTTTTATACGCATTTCTTTTACAGATCTTTATGTACCAGCTTATTTAGAAACATTCTGAGATATACCTACACTAACGAGCGTAAATAGCGGCTCGACGTAGCTTCGTATAGATTTTTGCTTGCTAGGCAAGTCATAATAGTTAAAAATAGATCACGAAAATGCCGCTCACACACCATCTATAGAAAAGTTTATTAGCGCTAAAAATAGATCATGTAAATTCGTAAAATGAGTGAGGTTTATTGATTTATTTCAGAAGTTCAATTTTATTCCTTTTTTACTAAATCATAAAAATTTGGATTACGCCACTCTTTTTGCTCGTTAGTGGGCGCATGAGATTCTAACACAAGATAATATTCAGTGTAATAGATAGGTACAAACATTAAGTGCAGTGGACTCTATGGTGTCTTGAATTCATGTTCATAATGCTGTGGTAGCAAGGTAGCTTCTGTGTTTTATACCACGTTAATGAGTAATACCAAAAGAAAATATTAGTAAAGCACATGGTAAAAGAGAGTAAACAGGTAAATTTCTGGGGAAAAATTTGGTGGTAATTTTTGCTTTAGAAAAAAGGGGGATGGGGTCTAAAATCAGACTTGTCCTCCCTCGAAAAATTCTAGCTGACCAGATATGATCTAGAATACATATAGAACAAGGTATACATTTTACGATTCCTCAAATTAATTTTTTTACGATCTGAGGACCACCATGACTATAAAATCACCCAAAATGTTTGCAATAGCTTAAAATATGTTTTTAGAGTATCTTTAGTTAACTTTGGTTCAATTTATTCACTAAAATAGAAGCTTTAAAAATCCTATTTCATGTTTTGGATGAAACTATGATATTTCTACTTGGCAGTCACCCCGAAAATAAAAAAGGGGGAGGGGTAGAAAGAAAGGAAAAAAGAAGGGAGGGGAGGAAAAAAGGGAGGGCTTCCCTTGCTCAGGTATGGTATAGATTAAGAGGTATGTACATGATATTTCCATAGATACTAAAGAACAACAATGTCTTACTATTCATGGACTTACACGCAAGAGAGTTCTGGGTTCAAGCCTACCTACGACTGATTATAATTCATTTGGTCATTCTATGGTCTAAAAGAATATTGTTTTTTCGTCCGTGAACCTCTTTTAGTCATTCCCCCAAACATTGCCATTTTCGTCGAGGTGAGCTTTTTACAATTTGAACATGAATGTGTTCTGGAACATTAAATTTTGCTATCTAGTGCCGTAATTAGTTTACATTGAAACACTTTTGTATAACCCACAACTTTGAATAACCAGATTTTGGACATGGGTGACTAAAGTCATCGTAACTGACAATATACAATTTGTACATGGGCACCTGAGAATTCCAAATATTACCCTTTTGGGTTACTTTGGTTGGTGGGTCCATTAAATACAAACTGTGATGATTATTGCTTTTATGAAAATTTAGTCTTGACCGATAAACCTCCAAGTTATACGCCAATGATAAAGAGGGAAGGGGGTACACCACCTTAGAATATCATACTTTCAATCTATATAATTTATCTTTGAATGTTTTAGGGAAACCGATCTTCTTTAATTTGCTGTAAATGTGCCAAATAATGTCCTTAAGCATTTAAAAACAATTCATAAAAAATGTTGAGCCGAATGAAATTAGTTGTTTTTTGTGTCAAAACATTGGCAATATTGAAGAGGTTGCCGATTTCAAATTCTTAGGATCCATTAAAGCAAGAAACGGGAGATGCACCAAGGACGTTGAGGTGCGCGCAGCTATGGCCAAAGCAAAGAGAGTAGAACTTGTGAACACATGGAAAGGGAAGAGCATCTCTCTCCTTCGGAAGTTTAAACTGGTGCTGCTCATATGGCCTGTTCTAATGGATGGCTGGGAAGGATGCACACTTTGAAAGTACGAAGAATAGAAGATAGATGCAACTGAAATGGGAATTTACATTAAAATACTAATAAACCCCTGGACACAGTGACGCACCAAATAAATCCATTAAACAGCTGAGAGTGCAGAAAGAACTTTTTGGGAAAATATCGTGGAAAGAAAACTTGTGCTCTTTGGAACATGAAATGCGACATCCGCAAGTAGCTTAGTTCCACAACATTCTACACCATGAAGCCATTAAAATAAGAAGAGGGAGGCCCCGGACTAACTGGAGGACGAACTGGAAGACATGGTCGAACAATGATTTGATAGTGGCAAGCAGAAAACCATCAGACAGAGATGGCTTCAGAAACATGGCTTTAGTAAACGGGCCCTGTAATGGTGCTCCTCAGATCTCAAGACACATAAATGTGAGGAATCTTAAGATTTATGCCTTGTTCTAGATGTATTCTAGATTCTAAATCTCACCCATTCTCCCTCCGAAATCTATCAAGAGTCAAATCAAGCACTAAATAGCTGTAACAGAATATGATCGATATTTTACAAAGTTGGCACCATTTAGTAGGTAGCCAGCTAACAGTAGGTACAACCAGTACAATAGATTGCATTTGTTCTTATGGTCTGCAGGTTTATCTATCAAATAACTCGAGCTATTTAGCGCTCCGAACATGTAACCTTCTAATTGTCTTACTATCTTAATCATTATCAACATCAAAGTCTACATTCTATTTTGTATTTAGTAGTATGCTGTTTCGATGGCAATTATATTTTATCAGAAGTTTTAGGCCATTTTATTATTGAAGTTTTCCATTTTTATGGAGACATGGCCTATTATAACGTGACTTTTGAGATTTTTATTTTGGTATGTCACGTGGGATCCTGAATATTTTATGCCTAACGTTTTTACTCTTCATCTCTTCTACATCTACTGGTTTTAAATCTCAACTAATTTGGTAAGGTTACATTTTTAAAGCTAATAGTTTTTACAACAAGAATATTATTATTAAGAATTAATTTTATAAATATATCTTTGAATTTTGTCGGTGCAAAATAACTTAGAAACGCATTAAACTTTTAAATGGTAAATTCTAGTTGGATAAGTTCCTTTTTTTACAAAAATGCTTTATTTTATTTGTATCTGACTAAAATATGTTGGTATTGTCAGATGCCAAACATTTTATGATTAATTAATTGATTTCCAGCAATTTCCTAATCTGACTGCTATTTATCAGACAAGAATGTGAATTTTAGCCTTAATAAACTGTTATCAGTAAATTTGTAAGTACTTTTAATCAATCACAAATCTTGACAATTTTTTCATTGAAATAACGTTTCTTTTTTTGTAGGTACAGAAACTGGAATTGACAATGTTGGGTTAAATCATATTGCACTTTATTATTTTGTGGGAAATTATTAAAGTTCAGTTTAAGTAGGTAGTTTGATGTTGGTATTGTCAAGGTTAAATAGTTCTTGTTCAGCCAATTCTAATTTTGTCTTAGGTAACATCAACCCAAGACCTTTTTATCAATTATACAAACATTTTAACAAGGACAGCTTTTGTTTTGCATAAATAAAAAACTGTTAGCACAAGACACTGTTAGATAATGAATCAGAACCGTACCAAAAGCTTTGTGTACACATTTTTGAGGCTTTTTTTTAGAGAATGAATAAAATTTCTCTTATACCAAAAACCAAATAATTGAGACAGACAATTTCAATACACGGTTTCTAAAAGAGCTTCTTAAATATGGATCAATTGTATTAATTTTTAGAAAAACAAATCAGTTTATTGGGCCATAGAATCAATATTCAGTAAAATTTTGTAAAATGGATTCATCTTCTGCATGATAAACCACAAATTTGAAGTTAATTGGACAAAATGGAATTTTTAGAGCTAATGTTTTTTGACGTAAATTTATTATACACAAACAGAGAATACAGCGATTTATGTAGTAGATAATCACCATTTTATCGATATCATGGCAGAAATAGTGACCAAGGGTTTTAAATTTGTTGGAAAGAGTTTGCTTAGTTACTGAATCCAAATAGAAGAAGTTCTTACTACTCGACCTATCATTCTCATTGATTGAATGCTGTTTTGTTCTTAGATGTTTGAAAACGTACCAGTTGGAATGGAGCCTGGTCTAGCTTTGTAACAATACTATTTTCTAAAACAGTGTTCCAGTAGGTGCACAGATCCAGTAACCTTATTTATATAATTATTGGCTTCAGCTTGGATGCACGCATTTTTATATCTCAATGAAGCATCTCTTTCTTGGTTAGAGGCTTAAATATGTTCTGTGAACAAGTAATAGTGATCTCAGTTTGGCGTGATCAATAATCTTTGGCATATTTAATTCACGCTGGAGACCATTTGTGTTGTATCCTTTGAACATTAGATTATTCTTGGTATTCTATTTTGAGCCTTTGGTAGGTGAGTTATCGATTTATTGATTATTCTTCCATAAATTTGAATACCATATTCGATTTTGATAGCATTAAAGACTTATAAACAGTGATTATTTCTTTGTTTGGGAACAATATTTTTATTTTGTAACATAATGGAATAAGTTGTTTATTTTATTTGTGATTATTTTGTCTCATTTCAGGATATTTTGTATTTGTAGTCCTAGGTGTTCAGATAATCCAGTTTGATTGATCTGAGGTCTAGACCAGGAATTATACGTTCTTTGACTAAAAAAAGAACATAGTTTGTTTTACTAAGGTGTTTAGGGATAGTTTTTAGATTCAAGCCAGTTTTGCAATTAGCTAATGATCTATTGGCAAGGAAATCAGTCCCTTAAATCTAATGTCAATTGGATAAATGAGAAAAAATTGATTTTTGAGGCACTGGAATTTAACATAGAAAATACCATTTAAGGTTCGCTTCTGGGTTCCAGCACCGCCGACACAACGGCAGACGTCCGGTTTCATTGTACTGAATTTATTAGCTAACCATTAGGATTAGTCACTGTGACGCTCATAGGCTCCCGGACTAACAGTTTAGAAATGGTCATATTTGGCTAACAAAAAAGTTGTTTATTATTTCACTCTGTCTGTCTATGTGGCGTCCTCGTTGCCAAGGGTAGCATGCACTATTAGCTTCCACCTCGTTCGGTCCTGTGCTTGTCTCACCAGTTCTTCTGTGCACCTTGTTTTCCCCCACTTCTTCACGTCGTC
>JAUYWI010138971.1:0-20037 GCA_034780595.1 Parotoplana pacifica | reverse complement strand
AAATCCTTTGCTTTACTATTTAAGCTGTCTACAAGGTTTTGTAGTCCTTCTTCTGAGTCTGCTATCATTGCTTGATCATCTATGAATCACACTTCTTTAGTTATTTCTCCTCCTATTGTTACTGTCTTGTATGTGGTTAACTGTACATATATGTAAATGTATATTGATAATATGTTGTCTCCCTTTAATCTAATTTTTTAATGTCTGCATTGATCAATTAACTCTTCTACATAATGCATAAATGTGTTTTATATGGTACACTTTGATGAAAATTTCTGAAGCATGTCAATTTTATCATTTTTACCTAATAAAGTGTGATTACACATTATACAATATATCTTGCCCAATAGGCTGAATTGTGTAATGGGCTTAATATGCACCACAATATGTGTAATAGTTAAGCTTATTACAAAATAAGAAGTGTCATTTTTCATCTGGTTCAGATAGAATAAACTATATATATATGACATAAATTGGAGGAGTAATACCAAACCAAACATAGGCATTAATAATATCCTATTCCTGAGAGTACATAGTCAGGTTAGAACCAGACACCTCTGGATTGAGAGTCCAGTGTCTAATGACCAGTGCACTGTACAAAATAATGAGTGCTTGGGAGCATTCTTATACCCACAGCAAAAAAATGGAAATAGTTTTGCTATAAGTATTTGTTTTGGTATGGGAAACATAACTACTTATGAATGACAATTTATTTTCATAAGCTTAATACACAGATTGTGGTGCATAGTAAGCCTATTACACAATTCAGCTTATTGGGCACTATATATACACCCCCACTCATTAAAAACAACACCCCCCATTTTATCTATATCTTTGATTTGCAGTGCTCTGACAAGTTATATGACCATCTTATTTATTAATCATTTAGACATGTTTACCAATTAATATCACTATCTTTCATCATGTTTATTTAATGAGTCATCATTTTTTATCAATCAATATGTGGTGGTTCAAAAGAGGACCTTTAATGCATTCTCTGAAAGCAGGAATTCAGAGATCTTCAATAATCAATTGAGCCACCTCTGGCTGCAATGACATCTTGGACACATTATGGCATTGAGTTGACTAGATGCTCTATCAATGCAGGAGGAATGTTCTGCCATATGCATTGTGTCTCTGCCCAAACCATCTAGATCCTGAATTGGGATGAGATTGACCTCCTGTTGGACATGGATTTTCAATTGGGTTGAGGTCTGGAAACTGCAAGCCAAGGAAGGTTGTGGATGTTTTTCTCCTGCATGAATTTAGTCACCACATGGGTTGTGTGGCATAGAGCATTGTCTTGTTGGAATGGGAGGTTATTACCAGCCAAGTCAAGGGGACAGAAGTGCTCCTGGAGGATCGCCATGTACCTCTATGCATTAAGACAACCTTGAACTCTGGCAAGAGTGCATGTTCCATTGAGTGTGAAAGCACACCAGATCCATAATGTAACCACTTGATTGTACAGTTGGATGGATGTGCACTCTGCCAAGAGCAGTATCACCTCTTTGTTGGACATACCTATGCTGGCTACAAGATGGAAAAGGCTCTTGTTTGAGAAAATGACATAGTGCCATTGGTCAACTGCCCAATTCTGACTTTCAGTAGCCCATGCTAGACATGTGTGATGATGATGGTCAGTGAGTAATGGCTTTCTGCATGTAATTCTGCCCACTAAACCTGCACCCACAAATCTTCTCTTCACAATTGAGACAGATGCCACAACTCCATGGTCCACTAGCCACTATTGCCTGAGCTGTTGTGCCACCTGGTGAGGATTTCCAAAGGACATTCACACCCAATGCACAATCCTGTTGAGGAGTTGATGCCCTCAGTTGCCCTGGATGAGAAGCTACAGATTGAGTAGCTTTGTGCTTTACTAGAAAGTGCTGCACATTCCTGCATGTGACGTTGAAGTGGTGAGCAAGATGGCTGACAGAAAAGTAACAATTTCTACACATTGATCATGAGACAAATGAGGCATCTTTAAAATCTAAAGGGATGTTTAATGTTTGGAAATCTAGCTGGCACAGTCTGTTTAATACAGGGATGCATTATGTACCCATACATTAAGCACATGGCTGGGTACATACCTAGTATGTAATCAATAAGCTTGTTATTGCTGTGAAAACCTAATTGATTAGTCTAGAAACATTGCCAAAGAGTATTGATTAAATTAAATGTAAAAACGAATTGAAAAGATATCCTTTTAAGCCTCAAAATTAAAGAATATTTAAGTACAATGGGTATGTAATTTTATTGATTCGGGGTGTATATATAACAATATATTTTTACATGTATTTGTATAGAATATTATTTTCCTTAAATTAATGTATGTCATTAAAAGATTCATAAAAATATACACAAATTTATTCTTTAACCAATCTACCAGAGTCTGTATTTGAATTTAATATTTTTTAAATTGTATGCTGGTAACATTGATTAATTTTACCATTTATAGTTAAAAGAATAATATTTTAAATAAAAGATTTAGTTATCTTTGCCATAGGTTTAGCTTTAGTTAGAGACAAATATACACTATAACTATTGTTGATTTTTATAGTGGTGTACTAAATTTTACCAATGTAAAAAGGATACTCATATTGTTAATAATAATCTTTTTAATATTTTTATGACAAGGAATGTAGAATGTGTCAATATCAAAATAGTTTGTTTATAAAAAAACAATCCAAATTTGATTAAAGAGGGTTTGATTTGCTAATAAATAATATTTATACAAAAGATGATCAATTTTGTTTTTCATTTCTTAAGGATAGAAAAGTAAGATCATGATCCAGCAGGTGCAAGCCAAGTCAACTTTTTGTGTCATCAATCCATTGGTGTTGATGTCATTTGGCATAATTGACATAGCAAGCATTATACTTGCTGCACAGAAATTTATAATGCATTGATTATGTTCACAATATCAGACTTGGGTTTATTGTGTAGTTCCAACTTAGAAAGGAAAACTAATCAATATAAAATGTAATTATTTTTCCTAAAATTTTCTTGTTGTTAACTCTGGTGTAAGTTTGTTTGTCTGACCATCCCAAGGGCACAATGTGGACCCTTAAAAAGTGGGTCACTCTTGTTCAGAATTTAAATTTTTTTGAAAAGTCTACTTTAAAAAAAAGCTATCAATCCTGAAGTCAAAATTAGATATGTATGACTGATAGTTGGTATTTATGTTAGATACTCATTATTATTCAACATATACTACAACTTTTTGTCCACAGAGTGAAACTTGAAAGCCAAACAAAAATATTGTTTTTATTTTTATGGTAAAGGTTCCAACAATTAGATTTTTTTATTGCACAGTAGATGCATGATATCTTCTTAGTAACTGTAGCAAGTTTCATTAAATATATTACTCCCAAAAAAATAATGGATATTTGTGTCAAAAATTATGTATATGTATATGAAAATCCTATAAGTATATTTAGATACGAAAAATTGAAGATTTAATTTCCTAATAAATTATGAATAGTTCATTGGAATGACTTCATATTTGCCACATCTAATTTTTATCTGAAATGTTATAAGTGTGTCATGTCAAAAGGTTGTAGCTTTATCCAAAGTCAGAAATCGAGGTCTAATGATTTTGGGACCAGACCCAGCCAACATGTTGACAATCAATTTTTCTGAAATTCAATTTAAGGGCAAGAAATCATTCCAAAATGACTAGAAATGACCTAGAAACGAACAACAAGTTATTTTAAATCAAATAGAGCCATTTATATGTGAAAAATACATTTTAAAAATCGATTTTTATCAACTTGCCCTGATATGGTGGACCTCAGACCAGAAACCGTAAATGTTAAACATCCCAAAATATCGTTTTTTGCCCAAAAAATAAATACTGTTTTCAAAAAAGTTTTATGGCTTGCATTACTGAGTGTTTAATGGACCTACACATAAATTTGAAGTCAATCGGATAAACTAATTTTTGGACCTGATGACGTCATTGGCGCCCTTATCGATTTTTTCCCAAAAAGTTTTTGTCAATGTTCCAAATTTTAGCCTAATCCATCCACGGCAAGTATGATCTTTTGCCCTCCCCCGAAGGTTAATATATAATGCCAGATTATATTTATTTTGATTATCTAGGTGTTATGTTGCATATTTTTTATGTTATAAACAGCTATTTTATTTATCTAAATTTTGTAGAATGGTTATTCTGGAGTCAACTCGGTCACCCAATGAGGAGCTTTCATTAACAAACAGAGTTTTTATAAATCCTAAAGATATGGATGTTTCGAAGTCCAAGTAAGTTGGATAGATACGTTATGGGTGTGTTGCTTGTGCTCTCTTGAATTATTGAATATGCAATAAAGTGAATGTACTATACATGTAATGAAGGTAACATGGAATTGCTTTGGTTTTATTAATGTAGTAGGCACTAGGGAACTCCACAATGATACATCGTTGATTATACTTCTGTAAACGAAGTGATGTTTATGGCTTTATTCCTAATATTAATAGAGTGAATTTAAGTATTTTGGGCGACTTATTACTGCAAAGGTAAATAAATAATTAAATGTACAATAAGCTTCATAGTATGTTCAACCAAGTCTGCCTAAGTAGTTGGATTGATCGTTCGCCTTATTAGGGTTTCTTGTTTCAAACATGTGTACTATAAGGTTATTAAATTCTAATTATTTTTATATAGCGGTACGCCGCATATGATTAGTAGAACATTTCCAATACAAACATTCACTTTACCATAACAATTAAATTATCTTGAAATCTGAGTAAAGTGTTTTAAGGTTCTTGTAGTCTATGTAAATAGTTATTTTGTCTATTTGTAGCATCTAATTTTTTGTCTTTAGGGACGAGAAATGAAATACTTTAGCGATAACTATGTAGGTAGTTGCTCATTTTACTAAATTTGTTTTTGTTGTAGGTAGTTTTTTAGTTTGCTTATATTGCCCTTACGTGTCCTCTAAATTGTTTAAAGTAAAGTATATTTATCTGTTTATTCCTCAGATATCTTCGAATCACCACAGAAAGCAGACACTTTGTCTTTGCTGTTGATACCAATCCTAGCATCCCTCCTGGAAAAATCGGGTTTTCTCTTGCTCAGGTAAGCACTGTCTTTGTTTTGCACATTCCAAAAGGCCTACAAATGAAAATCAAAAGATTTCTCCATTAGAAAATTTGATGATCTGTAAGAACCCTGCAAATGATAATTTAAGAAGGGGGTTTCCTTCAATTAAAAAGCAGAGAAGGCATCTGATTTGTCAGTGGAAGGACCTCATTTCGTGGACATTCGAAATATAGTATCTACACTACTTGGATCCCGCCTTTATATGGGTTCTAATTCCAATGTCTTTAAATCCGATGTTCCCGGTTGTTTGAGATTTGAATTTTTAAAGTCAGACGGTTGAGTTACGCATCGATTCAGAAAGTGTTCTTTACGTTTAATTTATGAACAGAGCATATTTTTGGTTGTACAATTATTGATCCTGTAGCTTTTCCTCTTTCTAGTTGTCAGTTAACCGATCAACCGTTTGGTTTCTATCTTTGCATGCGGCTTAATATTTATATTTAACAGAAGATGTATAATAACTATGTAGATACCTGCCTAACTAACATTGTATTTTTGAGAAGAAAGAAATGCCTAACTATTCCAGCAATGTATTTATTAAATCTGAGAACAGCCACCTATCTAAGTAAGTTATTCAGCAACGATCTAAGGAAAATTGTCTAAATGTAGCAATTTCATCCAAATTATACGTTGTCTGTTTCCTTTACGTTGTGTCCTAAATATTTTTATATTCCCTAAAGCAGTTAAGGCATCAGGCTCGCTAGGTTTATGAACTACTAGTTCTAATATTTAGGATTTGTATTACTTGAGGTACCTACTTATCTATAATTCAAAAAAAGCTATACTGATTAAAGAACTAGACAAGCTTCTTCTTCTACTGGCTTTTCCCACATTTAGGTGGGATCGTCGGTGCGGATCGTTTTCCTCTACTTCTTGCCATCCGTTGCGTCCTCCTCTCGGACTCAATTGATTAATTAATTATAACAGATTTCAAAACAAAATGTGATAATTTTTAACGAGATTTGCTTTTTTTGGCCAGAAGACAATTTTGTTTTCCCTTCCCTCCGTTTGGTGATCTTTTTTGGTTCTTTGGATCATTTCTTAAGTCTTCTTTTATTGATCATTTAAACATAAATTACCTACTTCAATTGTCTAAATTGAATTTCTGTTGCCTTATTTGAATTCCCCATCGATTAATTAGGATAATTGCTTATTCAATCTTAGTTAGACTGACTGATTTTGTCATTTATGTAATTCATATATTATATAGATTTGTTAAGCCTTTACATTTTAACGTTTTTGTTTCGGATTCAAGGGGTAAACTTCTAAATTGTCATAATTATTGAAATATCTTATTTTCAAATGTCGCATTTCGTAAATGTCAAGTTATTATTCGATTATTAACTTTTAGTTAAAAGAAAAGTGGGCATTTTTATTATTGTATTTTTATTATAGTATTCTATTAGTGATTTTTTTATTCCTAGATTTATATTTCTTGGCTATTATTTATTTATGTCGACCAGATGATCACAGATTACTCGTTGTAGATCATAAATAAAGATGGTGCAGAGAAACTGTTGTGTTTATTTTGTGGGAAAAGACTTTTCTTGCCTACCTATCTATTTCAATCAACAGCAACTTCTGCAACCTACAAAGCTTTTGTCTATGCTTCATCCATCTAACTTGCCAATATTTCAGCGAAGCTCAAGGATGCAGTGAATCAATTCTGGTTGTTTGGATATTTTTTTAGATTAAATGTGGCCGGGCTACTGCCGTTCTGTTATAAATAACTTTTGTTCGGAGAAAATAAATGTATCAATGTGTACTTTGTTGGAAGAATTGTTTTGGATATTTTTCTCATCTTTGAATTGCCTGACGTTGAAGAAACTAATTGCTCTATATTTGCTTTCACCTAATACTGAGCTTAGCTTTTGCTACATTAAGCATAATCCAGATTTTAGTTTTATTTCTAAAATTAAGCTTTGGAATACTGCTTTATTTTTTAATATTCGTTTAATTCATATTTTAATCAATGGATTTTGTTTGATGTCGGTTTTTTCTGCACGAGGATGTAATATGAAATTCTTTTAGGTATTAGTCTGTTCATTCATATTTTGTATAATAAAACTGTTCATTAATAACTACATAATGTTATTGAATTGGGATATCTTTATGCTGTTTGAAGTATACGATCGTTGAATGAGAAGTTCAATAACGAATATATTTTGATGAAGTTTAGTTTTGATATCTATTTGTTTTTCTGTTTAATAGACTCAAAATAGGTCAAATTAGTCTTGTATAGTTCAGACAGTATCGCTTGAAACATTCTAAAGGATTACTACCTATTTCTATTTATGAAACTATTGCTTTGTATTCAATTCAGCGTAAATGGGCTAATTTGTCAGTGGGTCAGAAAGTGGAGTGCGACAATCATCATCTGGATCAAAGAAATGCCTGTTTATCATCCTGTGTGCTAGAGGCAGACTTCCTCACCAAAAAAGGGTAGGTACCTATTGAGTTGCCTTCGTTATGGTTTTATTTGAATAAAAGATTAGTTCTTTCCATTTATGCCCTAAGATTCATCTATTTTTCAAGAAATGTTAGGTATTTATTTGTGTTTTAATACTTTCCCGTCAGTTATCATGCGTATATTTATGTGCAGTGCTTCCACGGACCCCTACAATACGGATTCCATGGCCCAGGAGTTCAGCATGCAGTTTGCCATCACTCCGCTCACAGTCACCCAACAGATTGTCTTTTCGTATCAGAAGAAATTGTTCAATGTGGTTGTCAAGGAGATTGAAGGTTGGTAAAAGTATTGCCAATTGTCTCAGGGTTTGGGTGATGGAGGGACTTTGAGTATAGAGATTATGGGGCTGAAAACGTGCTAGCTTCTGTTACTGAACTAAATATAGATTGTCTAAGACGTAGATTCCCATGGTAAAATATCCAACTTTTACTCTAAGATGAATAACTATTTTCTGCAATACCTCTAAGTGTAGCTTAATGTTTTTATTTTTAGATTTACATTCATAGTAATAGTTTATTATCTCTGTATTTCCTAAAGTTTTATCCAACAAAATTTAAAATTCCTCAGTTGCTGTTGTTGGCTTATCAGTTTGAACAAGAAGAGGTTCAGTATATTGACTCCGCAGGATATGGTTACTTGCTTGCCTAAGTTTGGTGATGAAGGATTCTTAAATAACTAACCATAGCGGTCTACAAATAGAAGAATTACTTTCGAAATAGTGTGATACATCTCAATCTTTGACCGTCGAGACATATGAAGCAGAACAATGAAGATGACACCAGGAAGACTGTCTAGATGATAAAGTAACAGACCATGTTTACTAGGGTTCCAATAAAGCACGAATTCTTGATTTTCTTGTTTACCAATACGATGACACAGTGCATAGAGTTAGAAAATAAGTTTGTGCTATCCTCACAGAAGACCAAGTTGGTAGAAGCAAATGGACAGTACATAGACAATGTTTTTTTAAATAAAATAGCGAACAATATCGATGACAACCGCTATTAGGCTTAGGAGTAAACAAAATTTGTAGTTAATAGTTTTACTACCTTGTCCTGCAATACTTCTCAGATGAATGATAAACATAGAATCAAGAACGGATATGATAAGCGTTTTCGGTACAATGAATTTCAATGAAAATATTGATTTTCTTTTAGCAGCCAGTGCGAGATGCAAAACAGATGAAAGACGATAAAATATTAATATTGTCAGCCTCCTGGGTACATACTCCTCTTAGGAATACAATTTACTCGAATGTTTTACATACCTAACTGAATTTTGACAAATTTAAATTTGCGGTGGCTAAAATTTTAACGAATTTTGATTTAAATTATTAGTTGTAATGTTAAAATTTTGGTTCTGTTTCAAACCAGATATAGGAAAGTGTCCTTTGTTTTACGTAATATTAACATATGTATGATCTATAAATAGAACATCGCTGAAATTAGCATAATATTCATTGACATAGGCGACAAGGTATGATTGTGATGTAGATTTGTGTTCTAGATACTGAATTGATTTTTTGCTTATTTATGAAGTTTTTAATGACTGTTTTTTGCAGCTAGAATATTTCCTCAGTTTCAAGTTTTTCATTTAAATTGTGTTTTTTCATGTTTTATACAACTAAGTGAGTGAGATTACGAAAATATCTTGGCTTAATGAATTAGAAAAATCTATTCATTGAAATATAAATAGCATATTTACATAGCTGGCGGTATATTATCGTGTATTATGCTAATTATATTTATAGATCATTACTACACTAGATAGATTGCAACAAAAACATAACGTAACTGCTGACAACTTTACCATTCCAACGTGGACCTCTTATCATAGTTACTAATAACTCGTCATGCTTTCTAACCCAATAATTATGATCTATTTTAGGCATGTCAGTCACAGAAAGTGGAGAAAGTAAACCAATCAAGGTGAGGTCTGAGTCTTTTTCTTTAGTATTTGGTTGTTAATTTCCCTTTTAAGATATTCTAGCTGGTTTTCACCAATATTTAACTAAATTATGCACATTATTGCATTTCTTTCATGATAAGAGGTTTCATTTAGTAACTTTCTTTATTAAAAAGTGTAAAATTCTGCTACTTTTTAGCTTGAAACTGGTATTCTGATGGCCAATACGAGCATCTGTTTTGAGAAGCATCCAGACTCCTCACTGAATCTTGTTGGCAAGTCCAAGGGCAAGACTGCACACACCTCCATCATAAATCCCGATTGGGACTTCAACAAGATGGGCATTGGCGGCCTGGACCAGGAGTTCTCACAGATCTTCAGGCGGACCTTCACTTCGAGAGTGTTTCCACCTGAAGTGGCCGAGCAGCTGAGTAAGTAGATAGGAAGTGGATGAATAGCGGATTAAGTGGATGTGTGGATTGGACAAACAACTCGGTTCTTATTTTGTGCATTTCACTTCTTTCTTTTACCCTTAAAATGTAAGTAGGTATAGGACAAGACACTGTCATTAATGTGATTCTTTCTGCTTTACCCATTTTGATTTATCCTTTTTTACCTTTTTATGTACTTCTATTTTTCTAATCAACACTCCTGACTTGTATTCCTTCTACATGCGCTGAATTTTGAAAGTAGAACACTGCCTTCCTGAATATTGGGCATTTGATTCTCCACTATTTATACTGAATTCAATTTTTTTAAATTATATTAATCATCACTCAAAATTGCAGTAACATATAAGCGATAACATTAAATTTAAAAATTATGTCCCATACAAGATGATACAAAGACTAACAATTTTGGAAATTTCAGACAATATTTGAAAATGTTGCTATATAAATTGCGAAATATGTGTACATGTTACCCATACCTAGCCACAGCCGATATCTTCACAGACTCTTAAATATTTAATTAACTAATTTCTCCACCGAACTGTTAGCTTCCTGCATTGTTATCTGTTCATTATTTCCACTTGTTAGCTTTGTCCCCAGTGACTTTGAAATTTTGCTTTGGTTTTTTTCTCTCGTTTTCATGATGAATAATTTACTCTTTTGAATTTCAACTTGTTGTTGTTTGGCATTTCTTGTCATGTTATTAACAATGAATGAACGGAGTCTTGGTTGAGTGATACAGATTTTGTATGTGGATACTATCTGACAGAATGATGAGGAGATCACAGAGTTCCAAACGGAAGTTGTTGGATCAATAGTTATGTTTGAATAAGAACATGCATGAGGGTGCTTTGTTAATCTAACAGGCAATATCCAGGATTCATTTCTTATTTGAATAGGATTGAGCTTTCTTTAGTACGTTTATTTTACTTAGTTATATATATAACATTCGTCTAAATTTAATTTAAAGATAATTCTGAATCTTCGATGAATGTTAGACATATTATAGGTACACTTGATGTATTAAAAGGTATTTCAACAAATTTTTATTCATAATAGCCGATACTTAAACAAATATTGGCAAAATAGAAGTTTCGTGTTCTCTTTTTCTACTCAAACTGTAGGTAGTTTGCTTCTCAACTATCTTCCACTTTATGTATGCACTAGTTGGATAGGGTAGCACACCTGCATTAGTGCTCTTCTTTTAGTGTAGCTACTCATATTTCTGAGCTCATGAAATAATACGCTTCCACAGTCAATGTATGAAATACTTCTTTTTACTAATGATGTCTCGCCAGTTTCCAAAATGCCAATATAAGTACACCTCTTGTGTGTCAATCTTAGTTGCTAACTAACCCCTCCTTCCCCTGTTAATTATTGATAATTTAATTTGAAAAAAATCACTCTAGTTTCCATTCTAACTGACTTATTTAATAAAGTTAATATACATATTGATGTACCAAATGCGTGCTATTTTGAGACATAGTTCTAGATTCACTTTGAGATTATTAAATGTCATTGGTGTTTTGGATCTAAGACGTCAATTTTACCCTTTTAATCATTTTTGTCATTGTGAATTTTATAGGCCACATACTTTATTTTAAATCACAAATAGATTAGTCTTTGATAGAGTTAAATGTGGTTTAATTATTTAAAAAAAATTTATTTGATGTTTTCTGTCGCCTAAAATGATTCATTTGGCAAGTGTTTCCGATCCTGTATTTCAGATATAAAGCATGTCCGTGGTATACTACTGTTTGGACCACCGGGTACTGGAAAAACGTTGATGGCTCGACAAATTGGACAGATGTTGAATGCTCGGGAGCCCAAGATTGTCAATGGACCTTCCATTTTGGACAAGTATGTCGGAGAATCCGAAGCCAATATCAGGAAACTTTTTGCAGAGGCTGAGGAGGAAAGCAAACGAATGGGCTCTAATTCTGCCCTCCACATAATCATCTTTGATGAAATCGATGCTATATGCAAATCTAGAGGATCTGTGGTAAGTTATCATGAGTATCAGGGCCTATACTTGAACGTGATAATCTAGTAGGATATGGTACATAATCCATAGATGGCTGTGTAAAAGTAGTGGAGTATCCATTATAGTATAATGCAGATAAAGTAATCCTTGTTCAAAACGAACTTTTAATTTGGACTAAAATTTGATTTTCAGATTTCTTTATTATCTCCATTGTCATTTAGGTTGTAAATGCTTACGGTTTGCGATTTCTTGATACCATAATGATTTTAAGTTATAACACAGGTGTGTTTTTTAATATACATCTGTTAAGTTCTCACATTAAAAATCGATTTACCGATATATTACTATCATACATAGGAAGGTCTATCAATTGTTTTTGTAAGTTTGCTAATACACACTCTCTACACGTTTTAAATTTTATTTTAAACAATTTGCTGTTAGGCAGCGTAGACTATTAGCAGGCACTTAAATTTTATTCAAAGTTTATTTTTATTAAACGGAAGCTGTTGGATGCTTTTCTTCGTGTTCAATGGCTTTGCAATAGGAAAAAGTGGGTACGTCTTCTTTGTTTCGTTTAGCTTTGTTGTACATTGATACCTAGCAGAGCTACCTACTATCTTTTCTTTCTGTGGTGACGATTTCTTTCTCAAAAAGTCGGCTATAGATAGATATTTCATAGCATTCAGTTGTGATGACGGGACATATTGGATATTTCTGTACAAGTATTTGAAATAATAGAGATAAAATTTAATTAGTTGGCTTAGCTATCTTTAGAGCAAAAACATAGCCCTAGAAATTATAGTTAGTTTCCTTTTTTAGGGAAAATTAAACATGCTAAATATGCAACAACGAATTGAAAATCAAGTGATACCCACAAGATTGATGTATTGGAGGTGTTAATATTAGCTGAGTGGGTAGTTTAGTATAAACATACCCTACTACTATTTGTATTGGGAAAGTAAGCTTGGCTTGCGCCTATGTGGAGCCAATTGCACTTTGGAGAACGAGGCAGTTGGTTGAGTTTGATTTAATTAATTATTTTTTCTTGGACCATTTTTATGGATTCTTATTGATCCACAGACAGATGGAAATAGAGGTTCATTGATTTTTTGTTCAATATTATCTGTTTTAGCTGTTTATCTTAATTAATGTAATTTCAGAAAAAGCATACAGCTAAATAGGTAATCTGTATTGAAACAAGAGATCGCGCCGGTACTATGAAAAACTGTGATACCGGCGAATTAGTTACATACTTTGAAATAGAATTTATATGATACGCTTGAAATGATAAAGTTAATGAAAATTTAGAAGGTTTTTCTATTAATAAATTAAAAAAGAATAGAACCAAGTCGAAATCTATAATTGAAGTAGTTCTATTTCTACGTATTATTTGTATTTTTGACACTATGTGGTTCATTCTATTGCTTTTAGTTTTGTACTTATTTCAGCTTGTATTTGGTTGTTCATTATTGTGATGTTTTGTTGAGTAGATTTCAAAGCACAGATCTATAAAAAAACTAAATTTTATTTTTGTTTTGTGCTATGTCATATTATGTAAGTTACATAGCAGACGGTAGCATTCTTATTGTCTATTTTTCAGGGTGCGGGGTCAGCAGTGCACGATACAGTGGTGAACCAACTGCTGTCCAAAATCGATGGTGTGGATCAGTTGAACAACATTCTCGTCATCGGCATGACCAATCGTCGCGACATGATTGACGAGGCCCTGATGCGGCCCGGCCGATTGGAGGTGCAAATGGAGATCAGCCTGCCCGATGAGAAGGGCCGAGTGCAGATCCTCAACATCCACGTGAACAAGATGCGGGAGAACGGCAAGTTGGCGGCCGATGTGGACATCAAGGAGCTCGCCGCCAGAACCAAGAATTTCAGTGGGGCTGAGTTGGAAGGTCTTTGCAGGGCTGCTGCCTCTACTGCAATGTATCGTCATATTAAAGTGAGTAGGGATACACAGCCGGTTCAGCTTTTTGTAAATAGTTAAGAACAGAACTTGGTCTTGGAGAAGGGAGACACAGAGAAATATAACTTTGTCAACATTGCATAATTCACTTTTTTATGTACAAAGTTGTTTTTACACTGTTTTCTTACTATATGAGTGATATTTTATGTCTGTTTTCTCTTTGGAAGTGATATTATTCTGGAATTAGATATTATTTTTTGTCATCTTATTGAGTTTATTTCTCAATAATTGTTTTCAATATTGCTACTTACTCAGCATTTTGATTCAAAATACATAGTAGGTACTGTTAAGAAAGGAAAATTGTTTTGTATTATTTTGCCTTCCTGACTTTTTTAAAAACACGTTTTACAATGGATGGTATTCAGGAAGTACTACATATATCGACTGATGATTGTCTTTTATGCACTAGATAAGTGGAAAACTTGAAACCTATTTAAAATATTGTTCAGTAGCATTATTCAGGAAGTGTAGGTAATATACTTTTATTTTTCCACCTCTAATATTAAAGTAAATACCACATTAAAATAACACGCAGCATTGAATAAGTATCAGAATATTTGTTATAATAAAATGAATTGAGATTGGACAATTTTTGTCTTTTAACTTTAGAAGTCATACAAATATTGCATTTTTTCGGACACGTTTAGATACCTAACAAGTTGTAAGGTGTGGCATTTAAATTAACTATTTTAGATAACAGCTTGTAAGTATTACAATATAGAAGATATTGTGTTTACATAATGAAGTCATAATAATGTGTAATTAGACGCTATTATTACATTCAGAAAGGATTCCTAATATAATATGCATCCGCAGGGATGTTTTTCTTAAAATTTCCTATAAACTAATTAAGAGAGAATTAAACTCAGTTAAGAGAGGGAAAATTTGACACCAAATATCCAATGTTCATTCTCTTAAAATATTTAAAATTGCATTGGATATTGTTTTAATAAATTCATTCTAAACACAACTCATAATTTACGTACTGTCCCAATGTACTTTTTTGGTGGATAAAAAGTGAATTTTGTATTTATTCATTTCCTATGAGGTTTCCATTTATCTATTTACCTGACATGATATTATTATCCATTTTGTAGGCTATTTTAAGGTGTTGCTTTAATTACTGGAGTAGTTTTCTTTATAGCACCTACATATTTATCAATTGTTATTTTAACAGCCAAGTGAAAAAATGAAACTGGATTCCGATGCACTTGACAGCTTGCTGGTGGAACGAAATGATTTCATTCATGCGATTGAAAATGATATAAAACCGGTAGGTTATGTTGCTTAGTTTGTCTTTTTAGTTTTCTAAACTAATTTGACATTATTCTGTCCCCATAGTATGTTTACCAGAAATGTAGTTCTAAACAATTCATAGCTTATTTTCGGTTACTGACAACAAGGCAGTGTTGGATATCACCGCAATTGACATTTTGACCACTAAAAATGTTTTGTATTCATATTATACTGCCAAACCTTCATTATTGTTAGAAATCACATGATGCTGCCACACGGCTGAAGAAGCCAAATCAAACAGGTTGGTTTAATACGCTTGTGGGTGCTAATAAAAAAAAATAGTTACCATATTAAAATACCTCGGAATGTTATTGACAATCGATGATTTGAAAAATGTCATGGACGATTGCAGACATTGAGTGAAAGTAGCCCAGTCAACCTATCCGGTTTGTGGCAAAAGCCCCTATCTGATAGGGTCATTTTTTAGTTCTATAGTTACTCTTGCAATTATCAGTTAATTATAATTTCCTGTTACAATGCCCTCCTTGTCACTATAGCAGAGTGGTCGTTGATAAAGCCACGATACTGACTACATTTTCAGTGTTAAATTACAGAAATACCATTACATACTACCTTAGCTTTACCTCCAATCAGAGCTGTTTCATATTCTATATATTTTGAAATACCTACCCTTTTTCTAATTATTAGGCTTTTGGAACCCAAGAGGAAGAACTGGAGAAGTATGTGAGCCGTGGTATCATCATCTGGGGCGAGCCAGTCAGCCACGTCCTGGAGAATGGGGAGCTAGCGGTCCAGGCTGCCATGGACTCGGACACTGAATACAAGCCTCCCGTGGGACTGCTGCTGGAAGGACCTCGAAATTCAGGCAAGACAGCTCTAGCCGTGGAGATTGCAAAGCGATCAAATTTTCCGTTCATAAAAATGGTCACTTCGAAGAATATGATTGGGTACAATGAGACAGCCAAATGTATGGCTATTAAAAAGGTATTGTTGAGTGGAACTTCTTATAAGCGTGTTTTTTATTGACATTAACACAATTTATTTGTACGAACATCATTAAAATATTTTAATGTCACGACAGCTATCAGTCATTTCAACAAATTGTCTGCTGCGGTTGTTGTACTCAGCGCCATGTGGATCACAGCCTCTGCTGTGGTTATTTCATTTAATAGGAATGTCTACTATCACCTTCCTAATATGGGCAACCAATTCTTTGGTGTTCGGTGAATCCATTGATAAATCAGAGTCAGTCAGGAATTACAAGAATTGGATGCATCATGAAATAATATATTTATTCATACAAGGTGACAGTGTATCCAAATGTTCTTTCTCCAGGAAAGGATTACCGGTAAATGCTGCCTTGCCATGATAAATAATCACCTTCTTCCTTCTGCTTAAAGGAGAGCTTGATAATGTTTTCTTGTAAGATGATCCCCTCCGCTGCATACATCTTTTACAAGTTCTAACAAGTTGGTATTGATGGCGTTATCAGCCAACACGTTGCCAACTACTGGCTCTGTGGTCACCTCCAGCAGCAGTTTATTAATCGATTTTACTGAACACAAAAAGTAGATAGCGAACATTTTTCGTGAAACAACTGCACTGCCATAGGCTATTTGCTGAATTGACAATGTAGAAACTGTTGTGACAGTAAATCGAGAACATTCAATATTTCAATTATGCTTTTCCTATTCATGAAACTATGTTTTAATATACTAAGTGATATATTTAGCTTATTAAGTTTCAATTGTAAGCAACTTTAAAATTCCTTGTGTTTCGTCTATAATATACATAAGCAGATGGTTTAAACCAAGTAGCTCTTGAGTTGTAGCCTCTTCCATCAATATTCAGAATACTTTTATTATTGCCTACTTATACTCATAGTTAGGTGAAAGACACGTTTGTTCTGCGATGTCTGCATGACAAGCATTTTAGTTGACAGGTTTTACTTTTCTCCTATTTTGTTGTTGCTATAAGAACTGAAGTTTTCTTTTTGAAGACTTACAATGTATAATCTGAAATCAATATAAGTAGCAACTAAATTGATCTATAACAGAGGTAACTAGTCCTGTTAAATTTTGAAACTTTTATTTTCTTCTTTGACCTAACGTTCGTACATACAGATACTAGCGATGCCCTGAGTTTTAATATTATAGAATTAAAAGATCATATAAAAAAGTATTGATGGTTTACTTTTGTTGAATATTTAACTTTACTTTTAGACATTTGATGACGCCTATAAATCCAATTTGAGTGTTATCATCTTAGACAATATTGAAGGATTGATTGGTAAGTCAGAAAATGTTTATTGGGCATTTTGTTAAAAGAAGGAACTTATTTTTGCAACACCGTAGCGATGGCGGCAGTGTCTATTTGTCAATTTTCTCTATTGAGCTTTTTCTTGGGGTGGGGTAGTAAAATCCCCCAACAAACTGACATAACTGAGGTCTCAATCGGATTCTGTTACCTTAATTCATTTTTTGTGTGGATGCTTAAATGAATGCCTAAATAAATATCTCAATATGTTGTTGTTTTGTTTTAGATTATTCACAAGTCGGCCCTCGTTATTCCAATTATGTCACCCAAGCTTTACGGGATTTGATTTCAAATCCTCTGCCTAAAGTAAGCAATGTCAGATTACATTATTCAAAGTATGCTATTTGGAAATTGTCATCAATGTCAATAGAGTTGTTCAGTTGTTCAATGAATATCCATATTTTTCTCACCGATTGTTTCCATTATATTTAATCATGTAGCATGTTTTTACGAGTAGGGCTTGTCGCTAATACACTCAATTTTAATTTATCTATTTCTTAGCCATATCAATTTGTTTCTGACCTTTTTTCAGGGTAAGAAACTATTGCTAATTGCCACGACCAGTTGTCGGGAGGCACTGTCAGAGCTGGGCCTCATTCAGTGTTTCTCTGCGGCTCTGCGAATCCACGTGGGCAACCTCAACACCACTCAGCACTTCCTATCAGCTCTTCAGGAAACCGAAAAATTCTCCGATGAGGAAATGGGGCAATTGGCCGGTCGTATTCAGGGAAAACGGTCAGTACCACCAACATCACTTTGTAAAAAATAACTAATTATTGGAACTCCCATTTTTTGGATAAGCCTACTTATGTGCTGCAAGCTACTCGTTATTTTTAGAGCTCGCTCATTCAGTAGCAAAAACATAAAAGCCGTATTATGTAGAACTTGGTTATTCTCTGTTACTTTTTTTACTTTACCTATTACAAAAGAGAACATTCTTGTTTGACAAAATATGTGTAAATACATTGAGGTACCTACTACAGTTGGTTTACTATTAATCAATCTATACTAATGTATCGAATCAGTGTTTTTTTTTGTTTTTCAGAATTTCAGTTGGTATTCGTTCACTTCTAGATACCGTCCTAATTGTCAGTAAAGTGAGTTGCATTTTCTGTAAGATGTTGATTTCCCCTCCTCCCTAGCTCAAACCGTTGTAGAAAACAACTCGAAAATACTCGATTTTCTATATTTGTTGTTTTCAAACGTAGATGCTTCATTCACTCACGCACTCTACTGGGTTCAGTTTAGGAGAAACATTAGCCAATATAACAACAATTTATAGATTGTGTGAACTCAAACTAAAAATAGATAGAAATCCTATCTGCAATGAACCATGCAGATTATCATCAGTAATGTTTCGAAAATCAAAATTATTTTACTTTGGACGACATACTCGGCTGATGTATTCATAGGACAAAAGTATTTGTTCTTCATTCATCAATTTTGAGGAACATACGAGATCCACATGTATTTGAACCACTAAAATCTACAGTCTAAGGAAATACTATTTTTGTAATTGGATTTTATACCGTATGCCATTTTGGGGTGTAATTGGCTAATAAACATGGTCAAAGAAATTCTGGAAGGTCAATTTCTAGAAAAACGTGGAAGAGGAAAATCAAGAACATATAGAGAATTGAAGGACCGGGCAGCAAACCGAGAAGGATGGAGAAAGTGAATGCCATAGAATTCAACCTGCCCAATAACTGTTACAATATTTTTGAAAAACCAAAGTTGTCATAATTTTAATTAGGTACCCAGTATTTTAATTAAGGTGTTCGTTTTTAAATGCATTTTTTATTTTGTGTTTATTATTAGGATTGTTCAGGTTTTTGAGTAGGTACTCATATTATTTGATCTGTGTGATCAATTTTTAGGTTCCCAAGGGCACACGAGTAAATCAGCTGATCACTCGTCTGCAAGATGCTGGATCTATGAGTGACTAAAAAGTGCACAAATCTTAGCAATATTGTTCACAAATTTGCTCATATTTTGATTGTGTTACTGTTACTTATTTAGTAATATTGAATTATATTTTAATTTTGTAAGCAATAATTACATAATTTGCTGAATACAATTTAGCCATTGATTAGAAATGTAATCACTCTTAAGAATGTTATAGATTTTGTGGTTTGATTACTTCACTACATATTTCTAGCGCCGAAAAGTTTTATTTGTTGACCTTGTAATATTAGTCATTACCTAAATGTATACTATTATGTAATAACAGGCATCTCACTGTGTCTGACATTCGAAGCATAATATTCTTTGTTTTTTAATTAGCATTTTCTTTGTCATACATCATATCTACATTATATGGAATTTAATTTTTATATTTTGATCGGACTGTCGATTAATTTTTTACAAAATTAAAATTCTATGATAAATTCCTAGTAATCAGTACAATTTATTAATGTTTATAGGCATAGAGATATAAATAGAACTATAGAGATGAAGCGCTAATATACGGTATAGAAAACAGGCTATGAATAATACAGGGTAATTCAAAAAGAATGACCCGATTTCATCATACATTAATTCATTTATCAAGCATTCTCATGAAATAAA